>VXBS01007369.1:313724-352942 GCA_013400255.1 Sitta europaea
AGGCTGAGAGCAAACCTGTGACACAGGCTGAGAGCAAACCTGTGACACAGGCTGACAGCAAACCTGTGCTGGGAAAGCCCCTCTCTGCTCTGCAGCATTTAGGATCCAAAGCCTTCTCAACACCTGGGGCTATGGCACTGCCTCATCTGTTCCTTCTCTGTGCAGGACTGCCTGGGAGCTGAGCAGCTGTAGACCTGCTGACCAATTTATTGCCAGGGTTAAAAAACTGCAGAGAGGCAGGTGGTCAGCTGGAATTAAAAAGGCACACAGGACAACTTACAAAATCATGCACTTGGGAGTTGTGCTATGCACATTATGAGGGCAGTAGCACAGGAATTTTGTCTCCATGTGTGAGTTAGAGCTTTTCACAGCTCTAATCAGATGAACATTCTTGCCCAGCTCTATGGAGACTGATTTATACACGTTTTCCTTCCATTAATTATTCTTCTCCATATTTCCATATTTTCTGCCTGTATTTTTCTTTCAGTCTTACATCTGCCTGTTTTTACAAGCAGTCTTTATGCTTGGTTTTATTCCCCCAGTAAAAAAAGCAAGGGATCTTCACTGAAATTATGACAGAAATTATAAGCAAGGAGATAATCCCCCTCATTGTCTCAATTCAGATTTTGCTGTCTTTGACCATGCAGTCCTCTATGGCCAAGTTCTGTTTATCCACATTTCTTTTCCTGCTATGACATGTTATTACACCACATTCAGTCAAACAGCACTATTAATGGGACAGCTGCACACAGTACAATAGCACAGCATTACTTCCTATGCATTTATATTACTCAAGGTTGCCAAGGTATATATTTACATGAAACTCAAGGTTCAGTGGAGAAAAAGGCTTGGTGAAGAGGCCTGAATGATACCTGAAGAGGAGGAAAAAAAAATTCCTTAATGTTGAAAGTTTGTGAAAAAATAAATTAAGTAAAAAGATGATTGCTTCTGGCTCGCTGAAAAGACATCAGAAGGGAATGGAAACAAATGCATGAAGAAGGAAGCCCTAGAACCCAGTCCTTGACATAAGGCTGAAGACAATAGGTCCTGCCCTGGAGCTGGGTACTGGGAAAAGCAGGCCTGTGGATTTCAGCAGGGGATAAGTACAGTAAATGTGCTCTTTCCTGGCTCCCTCCCAGTGGAGTGGTGTATTTTGGCTTCTCTAAATAAATACTCCCATTTGCTTAGGCTGACTTGGCTTGAGATGATTTTGAGAGAGCTGATGAAACACATCAAGGCTACACTTCTGCAGGGCTGTAAACCACTAAACCAGGGTGCTGGAATGCCTCTGCACTCACCAGCACTGCAATACCTGTGCTGAGGGCAAGAGGAGAACAACAGGGTGTGTCTGTGACTCTGAGCACTGGCAACACTGGAACCTGGGAGAATGAAATGGTTTTGGGAGGGTGCTAGCCAGAAAGTGCTCTGCTTTGTGACAGGGTAGCCACAAAAAAAGGAACTTTTCTGTAATCATCTCCTTACAGAGTTACTCTGAAAGTCTCCTTTCTCAGGCCGACTATGAAGCACATTTTCAAGGGGCTGTGGGAAATGGGAATAGCTAGGGAAAACTATTTTAGGTGCTTGGAATCCAGACCCCTTCATCAACTCATTAAGAGGTCCAAAGAGCATATTTCTATTCACATGTGTAACTCTGCTCCCTTCATTTTCCTCCCTGGTTCAAGAATGATCCCAGCTTCATTCATTCTCAGTGATTACATGGAACAGTTATACTGAAAGTGATAATTAAGTTCCATTAATAAAAAAAAGTAATAAAACACAAGTTCTTCTGAGAGGTATTGAACATTATGTAACTACAGCATGCTCATCACTCTTTATCATCTACTGTATTGTCAGGCTCTCCCCTGCCCCAAATAATTAGACCAATAAAACAAACTATGCTGACAATTACAGTTGTCAATTATTCTACACAGAACATCATTGAGGAAAGGGCTCCCAAAGAGAACAGCTACATTCAAACACCAAGAGCTGAAAGAGTGAAAACATTTAACAAACCTCAGCTAGCCCTCTCACCCCCACTGTGCTGCTCGCCTCAGCATCCTCCCTCCCCCCCTCCAATAAGGACAGTAAAAAAATCATGGAAATACCTTTGAACTTGTGAAAGACGGCCCAGAGCTCAGCAATGTCAGTGGCAAATGTAATGTCAGTGTCGAGGACAATGACCCGCTCAAGATTGGGAGGCAGAGTCTTAGTCAGAACCAACTTCATCAGCCCGTAAATCCCAGAGTAGTGTTTGTTGGGGATCCAAGACACTTCAGACTTGACAGGAAGTGGGAAGTCGGAAAGAGGAAGAAAAAATAATCTTCATTAGAAAGAGAAATCTCTCCTGGCGCTAGTTTCTTGTCGCTCTGGAAGGTCTCTGAGGTGGAAAGTCACCTAAAAGCCTGGTTTTTAAATTTACTTCAGAAGCTCTGAAATTCATAAAAGTTTCTCAATGCTTGGGAAAAAAGGTTCTTTAGGGCAACCTCTTCACATGATATTACTTAAATTAGTTGAGCCGTTCTGGTCTGGTAGAATTAATTCTGAGAGATCCATGTGTCCTAATAAAACTGAAATACATTTTTAGTCCAAAACTTCCAGTGTATTGTACATTACTTTCATTTTCAATTAAAAAAAAAAAAAAGTTGCCATTCTCAAAGTTTTCACTGATGCAGAAGTAACAAGCATAATATTTTCCTTATATTTCTTATAGATTTGGTGGTCAGAATTTCAAAAGGCCAGCCATCTGAAATAATGGGCCACAAAAAAAATTGTTTCTTACAAATTCAAATTTTCCTTAAGCCCTGCACCTTCAACTTAAAACTTTGGAGGTCCCACAGACAATGCTCAAAAATAGAGAAAGTGACAGAAAACTGTCAACCACATTTTCTGCTTGTATGTATTGCATGTGGCAAACTCAAAACATTTTCATTTCTTCAGTAAGAGCTAAAAACCCCATTTGTACAGCTTCTAAAATAAAAGTTGGGAGACCAAATTCTGTAATGCATTGTACTATTGGCACTAGGAGTTCCATGAACTGTGTTTAGTTTTCTTTCTGTGCGACTCAAGTTCTCAAAAATCAAAAGTTTCTGCTTGAAGTAAGTGGGATATTAGAAGTTTTTGAGAAGTTCCTGTTTGCCTGCATGAAACTCCTCCTGGGTGTTTTAAGGGGCAGGTACTACAATTCCCAGATTTTAAGTTTTCCCTTGATTCGTGCTCTCAATAACTTCAATTATTGTTTTGTCTACAAAAACTTGAGTGAGACAGATCTCAGGGTTTGTCCTGGCATGTTACACTTTGAAGAAAGTAGGCAGAAACTCAGTGTATTCATAAAACTGAGGAGATTTATTCTGTTGTTTAGCTATCTCGTATCTATTCACTGCCACTATGAATTTTATTATATCAAGCAACATTTGCACAAAAAAAAAAAAAAAAAAAAAAAAAAAATCCTTTCCCCCAAAATCCTTAGAGGAAACCTGTAAGAATGAGTTCCTAATTTTGGAAGTTGGAAGCATGGTTGAAGAAAGGCTAATAATAGGTGCTTAGAGCACATTTCTTCTGGAAAATAAAGTAACAAGGCCTCTGATGATGTAAGCTGACCTCCTCTATTCCCTTTAAAATGGCACACAACTTTTCTCTGTATTCTCAGGACTCCTGCACCAGGACAGAACACTCTCCCACTAGAAAGTTCATTAAAAAGACAGAGGGAAGTAGAGCAAACCTTTAAGGAGAAAGACAAGAATTTCAGGGGAAAGGAAGGAAAAGCAGATTCTCATAGAAGAAAAAAGTGAAAATTGGAGCGTGAAGTTTTGGTTGGTTTATTGAAAACTCAGTGCTTCCCAGAAATGCCTTCTGTGTGTAACAGAGATAATTTCAAATTCACACCCTCACAACTGTGTTCCCTGCTTTCCCACATTGTGGCTTTAGGAACGGACCATCACAACATGATGTATCTACTCTACACAAAGCAGTATCTACTTTGCTTCCACAAACCATATTGTTCTGGATTTGTCATTTGATATCTTTGTGCTAGACCACCCATACCTGACACATTTAAAAGTGTTAGACATTTTACTGACTTAAGCTTGCTTTTATCCATTGTTATGTTAATAATTTTGGATGGCAGGTCCTTCATTTTACTAGCTGAAATATATCTCCAGAAAAACACCCAGTGTGCTTATGCAAGTAAGTTTGATAAGGCAGGGGTTCCTATATTTCCTATGAATAGCCTGACACAAGCAGGGAAGCTAAAGGGTGGCTGGAAAAGTAAATCACCTTCAAAGTGCTTCTCTTCTTTGCTCTCTGGATTCCCAATTTCTAACACCACTGCCATGTGCCACTGCAGGCAAGAAACCCTTGCCTGGCAGCTCCTTCTGGTCTGGCACACAGCAGCCAGAAGCCTGCCATCTGAAGGCATCACTTTTAAAAATGGATGGGGCATCCCCTGCTCCAAATGGGCAATCAGAGCTGGCTAGCACCTGCTGAAGCCTGGACTCTCCATCAGTTCAATTCATCCACAGTTTCCTCTCCTGTGATGCAGAGGTGACTAAGACACAGAGATCCTAATTAGCCCCCAGCATAATTTCTCCATGGCTTTGCTATTCATGAATAATGTAACAGCTCCAAACCCAGGGTGAGGAAAACTCCTAACACTACACAAGAGCACTGTGAGGGCTCTCTGGGTACTACACTGACTCAGGAGAAGAAACACACAGGCACAATGCTGGAGAAAGTGTTTATCCTTAGTCTTGTCCTATTTCTATTCACATGTGAATAGAACACTTAGTCCTTGTCCTAGTTTTGACCAGGACCTGGAGGTTATTCTAAATCACCTCAAATCATGGCTGGGGCTGGGGAAGAAGGAGATTCTCTGTCTTCTGAGAAGAAGGGTGTGGCCTCTGGTCAAAAATCCATTTTTCTAAATATTGACTAAATACTTTCTGTAAGTTTTAATACAGTTTTGTTTCTCTAGGATAGTTAAAATGGCCCATATATGGCATTTTTTGTGAATCATCTGCTAACAAGCTAGATCAGACTTGCCTTCAGAGAACAAATATTCCTAGAAGATACATTAGGAACACAAAAAAAACAGACTTAGTAAAAGAGAGTGAAACAAAACAGTGTGACACACTTTGCCATTTGTATAATTCCCAGTTTAGCAGAAATAGCACACCTTGGATCTCTAGCTCTCAAGAGCTGTGTTTTTGTTCATGAGAGAAGAGTAAAACAAAGCATTTAGGTGGTGCTGACATTGATTCTTTTAAGTTAAGTGAAACAGCATCTCCTCACTAAAGGTCCTTCATCAGAAGCATCTTTATTCTTTTCCTAACTGAAGACCAAACCCAAACTAAACTACCTAAATTATTTGAATATAAAACTCACAAGCCCAGGAGTCTGCACAGAGCACACAACTGATCCCCTGGTGAATGCCAGGGAGATGGGAGCAACAGTCTCCAGGTACTCCTCACCAGCAAGTCATCCTCCCTAGGTGCTCTGGATCTCTGGGAAAAGCTGCCTAAATCACAGTTGCTGTACACAGCCTGACTCAGCTTTCTCACAGTTGCTACCACGGTGTAAATAAATGCTCATTACAGTTAGCAAAAGTGTTGTTTTGAACAGAGGAGTCTGATACAGACACAGAGCTTAAAATCAAGTTTCCCTGTTTCTTTGACTGAGAGCAGGGGAAATGGTGGTTTGTTCTCTGCTAGTGAATGAATTGTACAGTGACTACATTCCCAAGTATTTTGGCATGTTTATTTTTAAAAACACTTGAGTCTGGTTGCCCACACATTATGATCACAAACCACAACTCTTGTACCAAGTCATCCCAAATATATCCAGCCAGACTTCGACTCCTCACTGCACTTCTTCAGGGAGATATGTGATTTTTTTAATATGCCCTTTTTCCTCAAAAACAGGTGATGGGGAAACTTGCCCAGGCTTCCCAGATGAACACTGACTGTTCTACCTGAGCCTCTCTGAAAGGCATGGAGGCCTGGGCTTGTAGACTCAGCACAAACCAAACCTGAAACAGTATGAACATGAACAAAATGACAGTGACCAACACAGAAGGATAAAAAACTTTGGAGTGCCTGTACTGTGTCAGATCAATCATCCACTGAGCTCAGTGGCTGGCATCACAGAGTGGATGGGGGCAGGTGCCTACTGAAGAATATAAACCATGGGGAACTCTACACCAATACTGCCCCCACATAGATTCCCATCCTGCAGCAAGTTTCACCAAATTTTAAAGCTACTGGTGGTGTTTTTGTTGATTAACACCTTTTGGAAGATTTTTCATCTGTGAATCAGGTCAAATTAGGATACAATTTCATATCTGGTAAAAGTCAAATTCACTATATTCCACTATTATTACATTTCTATCTAAATCTCATGTTCTTAAAGGTTATCAGTCTTGCATACCAAGATACTTGGCTTGCAAATATGACTTTGCTGCACTCACCCTTCTCTTTTTCACATTCCTAAAATCATGATAAACAGCAGTGAGATGAAGCCCAAGAAAAGAGATGATGTATTTGCTGTCTTACCACAGTGCTTGTTTACATACACCCAGAGTGAAGCATCAAAACAGCAGCAAGCACAAAAGCAGAGGAAAGCCAAACTAAGTGTATATGGGACTGCAGGACTGTACATGTTTCTCTCACTGTTCACCACCTTCTCTGAAGCACTAGAGGTTGACAGAAAGCCTAATACCCTGATTTGCTACATGCTTCTTGGATTGGAAGGTGATATATAACAGTACCATTAAAAAAAGCCCTCAAAAGTTTCAGCTAGCATCTGCATAAACTCAAGACCACATTTCCTTTCTATAAATAAAAGCTTCCCTCCTAAAAGCCTTTCCCACGTTAACAACTTCTGATTACCTCCCTGCCAGAAGAAAATCCTATCCTGACTTTTCCTGATGTACTGGTTGTACTCCAGACAGCATCACAAAACAAGGAGCTTGGAAGGGACCTCTGGGAATCATTTGGTCCAACCTCCCCCTGGCCAGCACAGCCACCCAGAGCCAGTGGCATGTGTCCATGTCCAGACAGCTTTTGACTGTGTCCAAGGGGGGGACTCCAAAATCTCACTGGGCAACCCTGTGCCAGTACTTGGTTGCCCTCACAGTAAAAACAAAAAAGTTTCCTGATGTTCAGAGGGCTCCTCCTGTATTTCAGTTTGTGCCCACTGCCCCTTGTTCTGTCACTGGGCACCTCTGAAAAGAGCCTGGCTCTTTCTTACACTCTCCCTCCAAGTATTTATGGACAAGGTCAAGATCCCCCTCCAAGCCTTCTCTTCTCTGAACAGTCCCAGCCCTCTTACCTTTCCTTGCATGTGAGGTGGTTCAGTGCCTCCATCACCTTGGAGGCCCTTGGCTGGATTCTCCATTATTTCCAGGTCTCCCTTGTGCTGAGGTGCCCAGAGCTCAGCCTGCACCCAGCCCTCCAGGTCTGGAGTTGGCCCCACCGGGGCTGACAGAGGGGAATGGTCACACCCCCTGATCTGCTGTCAGGATTTTGTCTAATGCAGTCACTTTGCAAGGGCAAATTCTTGGCTCATGTCTGACCTGGTGTCCACCAGGATCCCCAGATGCTTTCTGCCAAGGTGCTTCCCATTTTTCAGCATGTCCTGGTACATGAGTTAGTTCCCATATGCAAAATTTTGCACTTCTTGTTGAACTTACTGAGGTTCCTGTCAGACCCCCTCCTCTGCTAAAGAGCATTTTTCTCCATTTCCTTAATGAAATTCCTCCCTGTCCCACAGAATATATAGCACCACAGAACCCTCTGAGCTACAAAAAGTGCTGCTTGTTCAGCGTGGCAAGATGGAATTTTGGCTGATAAAGTGTTTTCCCTGGCAGCATGTCCTTAAACACTTCACCCTGGAAAAAAAACACAGCCTTCAATATCCTATTGATTTTGTCACTACATTCACTGCATCTTCCTAGGCATGCTTGGAGGGGGGAAAGAAAAAATCAATGCAAACAATCCAGAGCTCTGACGTAGCATCCCCTTCCCCACTCCAACTCCAGGGCAGCCTCGCAGCTCGGCTGACTGCACAAGGGCACCAGGAAGGTCAGTGCCCAGCAGGAGCCAGGCTGGCTGAGGGGATGGCACCAGGCTGAGAACCAGCAGCCCAGGGTGCACAAGGTGCCCCTTGCATGCCTCCTCTCCCAGCTCAGAGCTGGGCTCAGGAAAGGCTCCAAACAGAACCAGTTCCATCACCATCCAGACTCGAGGGCTGCACATTCCCTGTGCTGGGGGAACAGCCAGCAGCAAACAGAACAACTGAGGAAACAGCAAAGGCAGAGGGATGTAGAGAATGCAGTCTGCAGATTTTGCCTTCCCAGAGCCTCCTTGCCAGGTTTTACCATTAAAAAAATACCTAGCACCTAGAACAGACTGATTAAAATAAAGAGAAACGTGAATCAGGTTTTGTAATAAATGACACAATGGAAAAAGGGATCTGCAGAAGGTTTTGACATGTATTTGCTCTTAACCAACTTCAACATAAGCACTATCTTCCTTGAAAACTGCATCAGTCTGAAGATAAACTACCTTCAAAATCTTAAAAGAAGGCAAACAGAGCAAAATCACAGTGTTTTAAATCTACACAAGTTGTAGCTGAATTGTATCTGACACTGATCTGAAAACCAGTGCAATCTACATGGGGAAAGAACTTAGAGCAGGAGGGATCCCTGTGAAGGAAAACCAGCAGAGTCTTTTGCAGCTGCTGGCTTCAGCAGCCCTTACAATGTCCCAGGCATGGGAAACAACCCTGAAATTCTGATGTGTGAATGAGGTAACAATACAAATTGTTATTTCCTCAGATTGGATAAATAACTTTCTAGACACAGCTGACAACTTGTTTTCACAGCTTTTTCTTTTCTTGCTTAGTGCTTGGCTGCCTCTATGAGCACTACAAATAGCAAGATACTGGTTTTAAAATCACATGGCCTTAATTAAAGACAAAGCTAACAGAACTGGGGCTTTCATGTCACTTCTAAACTGGAGGAAAATACTGCCACCACTTCAATGATGATCATAGTTTGTGATTTGCAACACAAAGCATAAAAAGAGGCAATAAACAAACATTATTGATTTGCTGGCACAGGACAGGGAGTTTTCTTGATGCACAGTTTTTCTCATCCCTGTTTTCCACACAGGGAGAACTTCATCCTGCTATGAATAGATGCCTTACCTCTTCCCACACTCCTGAAACTCGAGTCACAATTCCAGCAGCACTAACACAGCTCAGGATTAGTTCCAGGACAATCCCTCCCATTTTACATTGACTACACCTCACAATATGTAAGCTCTTTGCAGGGACAGGTGACTGATCCCCCTTCTCACCCTCTTGCTTCCAGGAGAGCAGAATCAACACCTCCTTGCAGAGACTGGGTTAACTGAATCACTGAGGAAGGAGACAAACAGGGTAGCATTTAAATATGGCTAAACATTCATGCCTGTCTTTAGCACATTTCTTTTTTTACAGAAAGCCATAACAATAATAATAAAAGAAACAACCTAGATTGAGAAATTCCAAGTCATAAAAAATCCTGAGAGGAAGAGGATTACTGTTACCACCAACAGTTTTCTCAGAAGGGATGCCAAAAGGAATCTCCTTGCATCTCACCTTCACAAAAGCACTGCCTTTGCTCCATATTTGTCAGGCATCCAGCAAACACTAACAGAAGAGCCATATTTAAACAAAACCAGACTCTTCTATTAATGTTTGCTGGATAACTTGTAACTTCCACATTGAATTTAGTTTTTTCCTGGGTGATTCACAGGTTTTGATTATACTGATATTCCCCCCCCCACAACAAGTCCTTACTATTTATATGAATGGTTGTCAAGGAAACCAAAAACCCAGCAAAGCTGGGTAACTTTTCTAGATTCAGAATTTCTGGTTTCTGAGTATTTTAAGAAATAATAGCAACTTGCTCCAAGAAACAACTGTAAGGAGAAAGGAATTTATACATCTTTGCTAAAATAATTTTTATATTTCTGCTGGCCATTGCAGCTGCTCTTGCTCATCAGAGAAACACTGGTGACTTTAATAGGATTCTGTCTCATCTTTCACTTTAAGACAGAGATGATATCTTCCACACATGTGTGCAACAAGTCTGGATACAAATAACAGTGAACAAAAAGGTTGAGATAGAAATGGATGATTATTTGAACCTCTGGGTCCTGGATAATGTAGAGTAAATGCAGAAACCACGGAGCAAGCCACAACTGGAAAGGAAGATTAGATATTAAAAAGGCAGAACAAACAAAACCTCCAAAATCAGCATCAGCATACAGCAAAGGAAAATAACTGCAAATGAATTCTCATCTCTGTAACAAAGTCCATAACACAATCTGACTGATGTTGAGGACTTTTTTCTTTTTTTTTTTTTTTTTTTTTTTTTTTTTAGTTTTCTTTCCAATTCTCTCACCAGTCCACACATGCACACAAAGGGCAGACAAGTGGGAAAAACCTGATTTAAGGATGCTTCTTCGAAACAACTTCCATAACAACAAAATTAACTGAGGGTGCCAAGAGCTTTATATGGATGCAACTGCAGACAAAGTAAAACTGATTTGGTTTTTGTTTCTTTGTTTGTTTTTTTTTTTGGTCTCTGGCATTTAGGTAACAAGACAGTCAGCCATATAGCTGCTTCAGAAAAGAAAGGAGCAAAAGGTAATTTGCCTGGTGGGATCTTTAAGGACTATCTCCCTGCCCTTAGGTATTTAGCTGGCTTTTCTCCCACCTTATTTAGCCCCATCAAACTCAAATGGCCAGTTTCTACTTGAGTCCTTTTCTTCACTCTGAGACTTTCTCAATTTCCTCACTGTTTCTTGCTATCTCCAAAATGCCAAATGCCCTCTTTGCTTTCCTCTCTTCATTTGTGCAAGATGAGACAGCAGAATGGAGAAGTCTAGCCTGTCTCAGTTCTGCTCCTTGTTCCTTTGAGGCCTCTGGCCTCAACCCCAGCTGTTTTCAGTGCAGCAGACAAGGGTGGAGCTCCTCAAAGAGGCTGAGCATCCCCAGGGAGGTCACTGAGAACCAGCCAAGCAGCAGCTCCCAGCCCCACCTCTCCAGAACAGGTAAAAGTGCAAATCTCCCCTAGAAGGTAAGATAAAGCCTTTTTATTCCTTTCTTCCTGTCAGTGGATGAGTGAAAAGAGACAAACAGGCTGAAGCAGATAAAATGGCAGGAAGCCAGAGCTTTCTGCTAAAAGCTGACTGACAGGTAGATCTGGCTACAGTTTGCCCAGTGATGAAAACTCATGGCTGCCCTTCTCACTTCATCTGTATGGAAAGATAAGAAAGATCAATTGCCCACTTTAATTGCTGGTGAACTCAAATCAACAAGCTCTTTGTGCTAATTCTTCAGGGGAGATACAAATCCATGGAAATATTATCACTGTCAGCTTTTTCACTTTAGCAGCTGTGCAAGCACATACTCATTAGCTGCAGCCCCTCCACGTTCCAGCACATTTCCAGGCTGCTCTTGGGGTCAGACCCAGAGGCACACAACCTGTACTCTGCATGATGTCAGGACAACAAACAGGTGTCATCAAGATGCACTGTCCAGAATAAAAAGCATAACCTGCATAAACCCTCTTTGTTGGATAGACAACAGCTGCAACTCAGTGACAAAAATTTATCCAAAGTGGGATTCTTTCCCTGCTGAAAAATCTTTTTTTAAGGGTGGTGAAAGAAGGTTACAAAACAGTTACAGTGACTATTGCTAAACAAGTCATGCCTGGCAGGAGATTGCAGGTCTTGAACACTAGTTACCATGTGCAAAAACATTCCCAACCAGACACCAAGAGCACTGAGGGAATGACTTCCCATCCTTTTAAGCCTGAAAGATCCCCATCCAATTTGTACACACACAGAACAGTATTCAACAGCCAGCTGCAAAATAATCACAGACTATCTCAAGTCAGTTGGGACTCAGAAGAATCATTGAGTGCAACTCCCTGGTCCTCACAGGACTGCCTAAAACTACACCATATGACAGGCTTGTCCAAGGAGAGGCTTGGAGCTGTGAGCAGAGTTCAAGAGCTTGGAGACATGACCCTGGGAGCCTGTGCCAGTGACCAACCACCCTCTCAGTGAAGAGCCCTCCTGATGTCCTAGGATGGAGGGAAAAGGATGTGGGAATGCAGCTTCCACCCAATCTCTGATATCTTAACACAAAGTCAAAACTACAAATACATGTGAGGGAAAGGATCCACTCTTCTATTGAGAAGAAAATCTCTACCTACTGTTGGGCATCTCACCAGTAAAACCACTTTTGTCCAGACCTAAACTTTTACTGTCTCTGCCTAAAGAGTAAGAATAGTAGAACTTCAACAGCTGAAAATGCTGCACCAAAAAATGGCCATTAGTGGGTGGAACACACATCCAACTAGTGGAATAAATGCTGTATCTCATAAAGAACTCTTACAACTCTTATTTTCAACAAAAGCAAAGAATTTACAGGAAAACAAATCATCCTCCACCCTGCAGAGTTGGAGGCCAGGTGAGTGAAACTTCTTATATCACAATTACTGCTTCATGGGAACAAAAATTACATGAAGCAGTGTTCTTTTCTCCAGTGCTAAGTACTATATCAGAACTCCTGGGGACTAAAATGCTCCAGGAATACATGTAGAATAAAAAGAATAATAAAGGATAAAAGGTATTAGAATTATACACAAGCAAAACTAACAATAACCCAGTTCAAGAAGTAGTGACTGTGACAGGGGGTGAAAAAACATTCTTTTTCTTTGTTATTAGAAAGAGCTATGATGTCCATCAAACAATGCAGCACTAACTAGAAAAACAATCTGAAGAAAATAAGGACATTGGGAAAACCAGGCTCCTTCAAAAGCAGGAAACACTGAACTTGAAGTTCATGACATCTGTCTAAGTGATTGTCCTTCTTCTGGTTAAATATCACCAAATACTTCAGGTAACAGTGAGTTTGTCATGTTTAAATGAAGTGCCCATGTAGCAGGCATGCAACTCTTAGAACTTCTTGAAACATCTGTCTGAGGGGCTAAGACCACCAGGGCCACCCTAATTCCATGTAATCTTGTAGTTCCACCCTAAAGACCATCAGATAAAACTGCAATCAGACAAACACAGGTCCCAAATGTATCATTAAAACAATACAGTGGAACTATTTCATAGGCTTTCTTGTGTGTCAGCTAAAAACTGTGGAATCCATTCAGCTGTGAAAGGGGTTGAATCTGAAGTAATGGAGGAGTGAATGGGAAAATACACCAAAATTCTACTCAGTTTTCATCTTTGTTTCTGAAAGGGTGAGACTTAGACACCATCAACTTAAGACCAAAGAATGAGACCTCCCTAGGATTAAATAATTTGATCTGAAAAGAGGTAGCTCTACTAAGAGAAATGACTCAAGTCAAATTGCCATTAGTGGCATCTCATTAATAACCCTGCTATGTATCTTGAAAAATGAAACTCTGTAGGACTACAGACTGACCTGAAAACTGGGAACTCCAGGAAGGAAATGTCTCCATTTTAAAGTTCAAATGTTCTCATTTGAAGGTGACCCAAAGAGAGGTGATGTCAAGGGCATTTCATTAACAATGTTATTACAGAACCCCCCTTCAAAGCAAGTATGGGGATTAAAATCAGCCTGGACACCCTTACCTGGACTGAGGATTTCAGAAGACCAGTGAGAAGAGTGACTTCAGCCTGTGTTTGTGCTGTGTCAGGCACACAGCAGGACTTTGCAGTGCTCTGAAAACGTGTCACACAAAACCGTGTGCCCAGACAAGGTGAGCACCATTTTTCTCCAGGAGAATGACTATTTCAGCCCCAGTCCTTCAAAGTCCTTTGTGCCTACACTACCTGCTGACCTGCTCCATGGGAAGTAGCTCACATCTGATCTATTGCCCAACACTACCCTGACCCTCAGCTGTTACTCAGAAATAAACCAACACCAGACACTTTACAAATGAGGAACTCTAGCCATTTCAGCTGGTTGTGGATCAAGAATATTCCTGGAGTTCTTGCAGCCTCCTATCTTTTTCAGCTTATCAATCAGGCATGGAAATACATATACCTCAGTTCTTTGTAAATCTGGAAGCAAGGTTCACTGAACATTTTATTATGCTCCTCACCAGGAATGCCTTGAGCAGTCCCTGCTGTCCCTCTGTGAGTAATCAAACACCCTTTGACAGGGAGGTGTCCATGTAAGCAAGTGCAAAGCCATTGAGATCTCAGACCATCTAACTCTAGTCATTGTATGTCTTCCCAGATTTTCACCTGCAGGTGCCAAAGAAAGAAACTGTGCTGGGGCACAGGATGACCATTAACTCTCCCAACAAAAACAGGAGATGTACAACCTATACCCCCTCATGCAGATCAAAGTGTTAAACAACCTCTGTACATCCAAGGTCAGGACAGCAAAATGCTCCCATTTCTCACACGTGGAGGATAATGCTCTCAGAAAAATGGGGATGCAGGGAACAAGTGAGAGCTGCCGAAGTTAGCTTGAGACACTGAGTCTCTTTTTGGCTTTTCCAGGGCATGCTTTTGCATTTTTTGTCAAACTGAATAATTTTTGGAAAAATCTCATGTGCAGTTATTCATCTTTTTCTCATTCTCTGCTAAAATTGCCTTCCCCCGAGGTGCAGCACATGTTGCTGCAATGAGCAATGTTCAAGAAGCTGAATGCCAAACAAAAATCCTTGCTGTTGAAATGTCACAGTCAGCTTCCCTGACACAAACGTGGGTGATGGTAAGGGTTGGCTCCTTGGCCCTCACTCCACATATGTTCCAAAGAGCAGCCAGTGGACACAGAGCAGAACACCTGCACTGCTTTTCCCTAGAATCAGGACAAGGTGGAGCTACACAGAGGCCCACAGCCACCAGAATGGAATTATAAAACTAACAAAGAACTACAGCTTTTTTTATAAGCACCAGCAGGAAAGAACAAGGGGTTTACTGAGTCAGACATGAGGCTTTCTCCTGGAACAGCAGCAGCAGAAGCACTGCACATTGTAACACAGGAGGCAGACTGGGACCCTTGAAGGAGACCCAGTGCACCTTGTGGCACTCCACTGGGCTTCACCTCAATGTACCAAACTCTAACAGTTCTAAATCTCAAATTAACAGATTATATTTGCAAATCTGAGGAGAAACTATACAAAAATCTGCAAGAAACTACTCCATTTTTTCATATCTTGCCTTCCTCCACAGAATCAGAGGTGATGTCACTCCTGAAAGCTACAGGTCACCCAGCAGATGACAACTGCTATGTCAGAAAGGCACTGTGAGTCCCAGCATCATGACCAATTTCTGACCAGCCTCAGCCATCTCCATGGAACTTCTTTCTGACCACCTGTTTAGAATAGGGAGAAATACAAGACCCAGTCTGATTTTATGTAAAATTACTTTCTTCATATTCTAGATCTGAATAATAATGGAAAATACATCTAAATAATGGTGTCCAATGTTGTACTGCTCTTTTTTTTTTTTTTTTTTTTTCTTTTTTGTGCAGAAGAGGGACTGGGAGGGCAGAGGAAATACTGCTTAGGATAGATTCTGACCTCTTCACAAAGGTTCCACTGTGCTGGGGAGTTTGAATTGCTATCTGTCTCTTGGTGGATACTGATTTCCTCCCAAACAGTCTGAAGGAAAATATCTTGGCTTACAAAATCAGGCCTGTTAATTTCCAGTCATCTGTACTGAAAACCATGGATAAAAGACCCTGTTCTTAACATGGTAGCACTGTGTCACAACCACGTGCATATTTTATCACCTGAGACTTCAGGCCTCTACTATTCAATATGTCCATTAGCAAACACACAAAATCTCAATTATGAAGTGGAAATTCAAGTCTAAAACTAAGACACAAAAGTTATAAAAACCTGTAAAATGTTTTGATTATTAAACCTGTAAAATATTTTGATTATAGACTTTGTTTTCCAAAATCTTTAATTCACATATTTTTTAAAAAAATAAAGAGAAGGGAATGGGCAGGAAGAAACAGCAGTGTGTGCCTGTTATTTCACTGACATGTGCAGTAGGCCAGTTTACACGAAGACAAAAGGCTGGAGAAATTCAGGAGCACTGCAAGCCCCCCATAACACATGACAGTCTAAGATCAAAATCTCAGTGCTGTAGAGACACTTTAACTGAACACTTACTGCTGCATAAATGAATGTAAACATAAACAGATGCTGGGTTTCTCATTCTCTATTGCATTAACAGCAATTAGATCTTGCATATCAAATGGAAAAGAAATGAAGGAAAGTAGTGCACTTCTGCTTTATAACTTTGTGTATTTGCTCCTGAGGCAAGCAGTGAACTCCTTAACAGGTTAACAAACCTGCACTGCCCTTAACAATACATAACCTGCATCCAAACCCAGTCAAACACTCACAATCCATGACATTTAGGGGTCAGTCACTATTACTGTGAGATAAAATTGTTATGGGTGGGAGCAACACCCATGGAACTTCTTGACAAGGAGGATGGTGGAAGGCAGGAGAACACTGAGCAACTTTATTGTCCATGGCTTTATCAACACTGCTATTGTTGTCACCCTCTCAAACTGATGTGCAAAACATCAAGCTAATAATCTGTTCATCAAATACACTCTCACATCTTCCCAGCTGCCAAGGAGAACCCCTCTCTCCCATGCTCAGCAGGTGGCAGCTGCCATTCTGTTAGCAGCATTTGCCTGATTATGGTTCCAAAGTTGGCATATGGCAATATTACAACACATACAGCCCTATCACTACTATCATGCATTGGAAAAGCTTCTGCTGGTACCCCAAGATTTCATGGCATTGAGATGCTTTTGGTGCAGTGTGCTGCACTGACACTCAGACACTGAGCCTGCTTTAAAACAGCCAACATTGCTGGGATTTTGGCTGCAGTATTTTTTGCATGGACAGTGCAATGTGCCAGTCAGGGCACTTGCTTGCTGTCTAGATGGCAAAGGGAGCCCTTGCAAGGGCTCCTACAGGGTTATCCTAGTTGGACTGGGTGAGACTCCCTAAAAGATGTTTCTGTACCATCTCTGTAACCCAGCTGGCCCACCCCTACCTGACCACTGCAAAATATATATAATGTGTCACTACAGATCACCTTGACCTATGTACAAAACATTTCCTATCTCAAGCATGTACAGAAGACTATCCTACATGATCATTTCTAGACATGCAGGAACTGTTCCTATTGATTGTCTTACTCTTGTACAATTGATTAACTTTGCAGCAGGAACTGTCTGTGAATATCTGGGACAGCCAGATTCTTTGCCCAGGATGTTAATTGACATGCTTAAGCATACAAATTGGTCTAGGCACAGCAGGGTCTGCCTGGGAAATCTCAAGAACTGTCTGAAATTCCCACCAGGACTGCTCCTGTAACAAGCTGTCAAATACTTATTGTGCCAGCAGTTCCATCAATCACCTGGTTTCAACTTGGGCTGCTGTCTCAAACCAGTCCTTTCCCTCATCTGTGCAGAGAACAAGCCTGGGAGCTCCTGGACCACTGGGGGAATTTAAGTGCACTGGGGGTGCACACAGGCACAGCCCTGAGAGCTAGCTACACTACAATCATAATTAAAGAATTAAACTTTGTTTTTCTGCTTAAATCTCATAGCCCTTGTCCATTAGCTCAGTTGGCTAGAGAGTAGTGCTGATAACACTGAGGTCTTGGGCTCAATCTCTCCGTGGACCCTTCATTTAAGAGCTGGACTCGATGATCCTTGTGGGTCCCTTCTAACTCAGAATATGTTGTGATGTCTGTCCAAATGATGTCAGCATCTGATCCAGTGAACTGTCTTCAAAGTTCAGATGAAAGTGGCTGAGAAGTAACTCATACAGCAGTAAATGCTCAAAGATAGGTGATCTTTATGCCATGCATTAGCTGAGTTTGGCTGTGCTGGATCAGACCACTGATTTTGACTGAGTGTGCAGACATCAACATTTCTGATAGGAAATCACCTAATGCAGCACTGGTACTCAGATTTGTGGTCTATTGTTTATGGTAACAGTAAAAGCTGGAATATTGTCCATATATATATACATAGCAAAGAATGGAGCTTTTCATATTTGCCTTTCAGATCAAATGTTCATCTACTACAAAAGCCTATTTGCCATCCCTTCAAGTTCATAAATCAATTGCAGCACATGTGGGCTAAACTATTTAAAGGAGATTGCTTTTCTGCTCTGTCAGTGATGAAGAGACTGTATCTAGGCCATTTACTCACTGCAGAGCATCCTACAGTCTGCCTTCTTCAGTTCACCTGATGCTGTCATCAGTGTGTCAGGCAGCATCTGGGAAAACAAACTCACTCCTCTGTATTCCACCCATCATATCCAGTCCTGCCTGATCAGCTGTTCCTCCTGCTCTGGGACAGTGCAGATCACAATGGATTTAATGCCTGTATGTCCCTGTGAGGGAATGGACAGGAGATTCCATGTTTAACAATGAAGTGCAGAAGCCAAATGCTCAAGCTGCACACCTTCAATAGTTTGCTCTGGAGTTTCTTCATTTAAGACTAAACTGAAAAAAATACCCTGCAGCCTGATATCAGCAAATCACAGCTGTAATAGATGAATGGTCTGCAGGTTTTTTCTTTTTTTATTTGATGTTCAAAGAAGACCATTTTCAGTTTCCAGTTATTTTGTGGGATGCATTGCTATAATAGACACATCCACTGCATTAGGACCAAGGCTGACTAGCACAACTGAAGTGATCATATAAAGTGAATTTACACTGCCAAGTAACTTTCCAGTCTGCAGTCACAGCCATATGTGACCACATAAATTTGGAAGAGTTATGTGTGGGCCACACTGAGTAGAGCAAGAATGAAGTATGTAGCTGTGGAATAGTTCAGTTACTGGCACCATTATCAGCAGCCCACACTTCAAGGATGCTTACTGCTGATTACTAACTGCACGTAGCAAGTTTAGTTAATGGGGCAGAGTTCACACTCTGAACAGCTTGTAAGCTGAGGGAGAGCTTTTAAGCACCAATCCATCTCCACTGAGGTTCTTGTGAAGGCAGTGAGGAGACAGGCAAGTTATGCTGGGGAAGGTTCCAAGAATCTTACTAGAACTGGCTGTTAAGCTCTTCAAGCTAACTGGTTTAAAGCAATACATCCAGCAAACTGCCATCTCAACTGTGTCTGACCCTTTTCCTGGAAATGCTATTATTCTGGCTCAGCTCCACAGTTAAGTTTCCTCCTCTTCTGTGCCATGCCCTGTCATGTGCCCCAAGCAAGGATGCACCTTCCCCTGGCCATTCATTCCTGTATTCCATGCCTCTCCCAAGGAGGCAGCACCTGCTTCAAGGGAGAGAATTGAACACAGGCTCTTTGTGGTGCAACAGGAACGTCAACAGCTGTGTCACCTTGCAAAAGGAAAAATAAGTCTTCTCTACATTTTAAAAGGAACATCTGACATGCTTAATTCACAGCACCAAAGTAGGTGTGTTAGTTTGCAGGCCCTAGAAATTCTCATACAATCTGTGGTACCTTGTCTTCCCTTTCTTGCAGTGAAGTGTCCAGTCTTCCTCTAAAACCTGAGAGAAAACAACAGGCACAGCCAAGACTAATTTTCTATGCCTTTCTTCAGGACACTGGTTGCTCTAACTCTAAGCTAAACAGCATGTATTTTAAGAGCTGCAGGATATGTTAAGAAACATTGCCAAATACCAAATATTTTAGCCTCCAAATTCTGCCTTTTAAAAAAATTAATACACTACTGGAAACTGTTGCCTGAATTCTAAATAGCTACTTGAAAACAAAAAAGCATCCCTACTATTTATGGAGGATCTAATATTATGTGCTCCCTTCCACTGTTTAAGCAGGAACAGGAGCAGAAGCAGGACTTTTCCCAGGACTCAAGGGCTTAATCTAATATGCCAGCTCCTGCTGCATTAGAATGAAGCTCATACAGATCCAATGGGGAAAAAAACAAACATGAAATGAAATGTTTTCTATAGCAGCTAAAATGCGTTCCAAAACAAGTGAACATTGGTGAATGAAAGCTAAGCAGAAAGTTCTCATGCTATTACTCAGTCTAAACCCTTTTAAAAGTCAGAAATTGGTATTGATTACAGGTTTAAAAAAGAACTATGGAGGGTCATTTAAACTGAAACACAGTATATACTGTAACAGTGAATCCATAGATCACTTCAGAGAAAGACAGGCTTTCTAGTAAACATTCAGCATCAGCTCTATGTTTTCTTAACACCAGGCAGCGTAATATAGCTCCCCAGAGTGCAGGTGAAATACATGAACCCAAACCAATCATTAAATCCTCTCCAGGGGCTACATAAGAAACAAATGAGATGAGCTCCTACAGCTGTCTGTAAACAGCTCCTCTGTCGTCTGTGCTCAAACCTGCAGAATGATCTGGATAGGAGCCAGCATCATTCCTGGCTTTTGAAAACTCTGTTTATATTTATAACTCTTTGTTCTCCTTTGGCAGTGTCTGTCACATACTTCCAGGCTCAGTACTATAGACTGTGTTTTTCTGGCCACTGAAATCAGGGAAATTGATTGGTATGGAGGATGATGAGCCCTGAACAAGAGGGGCAAACCTGTATTTATGCATCAATACCTGCATGCAGCTGGAAAGTGGTCCTCAGCCTAAAGCCTATGGGTTACAATGAAGATTATCTAGTGCTGATTTAGGCCACCAGTTATATAAAACATTAAGGCTCAGTGAAGAGGGAGGGACAAAACAATTTTGCTCAGTAGCCTCATATCTGCTCAGTGCTTTGCCTATAAATCAGAAATTTGGGGATCATGGAAGTAAGCTTTCTTGGTTATTGTTTACTTAACTAGATTGGACCATACCCAAATGACCAGAAGGAAAACACCAAGAGGTCTGTCTTCCCCAGCTGAGAGGCTAATTAAAAACCCCACAACGTGTGGAAAAGCACATGTAACATAGACACGTACAAGATTTATAAGAACAAACCTCCTCCTTGCTAGGAAGCTATAAAGAACAGAAGGAAGATCTCTGGCTAATTAGGTTAATATCTGCTTATGGCTTCATGTACAAGAACCAATGACAAATAAAAACAGAAAGTATTTTTCTCAAGAATCACTTTTTCCCTTTTCCACCTCTTTCTAAAGCTTTCTTCAGTATTTCACAACGTGGTGTGCTTTGAATTTCCCCCTTAATAAGTACAGCAATTTGCTAAATTTTGGTTTTTTCCTTGTTCCAGGGTGCTGTTCAGAACAGTCTGGTAAGTCATACAAATCACTGCCACCAACATCAAATGCTAAAATCTGAATACTTCATTCTACCTCCACAGGCAAAAAACATACAGCTCAAAATCATTGCTGTGCCTCCATGCTCTGACTGAAATGTTTTAACTATGAAAAGACTACACTGAGTAAGCAATTTTCCCCTCACTGACTGAACTCTTTTCACATTCATTCCTTTTGGAAGGATGTCCAGATAAAAAAGGTAGCTATTGTACTAATGCTTCCTCATCTGTACTTAGGGTTTCACACACCTGTGCTTGAGGAATGCAGGGCAGCTGAGTGTTTTCAACAACAGACTTGGGCTTTTTGAGCAAGGTACTTAATAGTCCACCATTGCTACTAGGATGAAGTATCCTTAAAAAAACATAACATGATCAGATGGACAGCCAGAATCCTCTTTGCTAGCAGGTAAAACTCTGAGCTGCTAAACAAAATATGTCATTAGCTACTCTCATTCCAGAGAAACTGCACTGATTTTAGCCATTTAGCATCTTCTAGTCAAGTGCAGTCAGGGTTCCAGTCATGTCCAGAATTAGTTGCCCTCAGGGAGGATATCCTTAGGCAGCAGTCCCTGCAACTCACCAGTCAAGAGAGATGAGGAGCAAAGGGGTGGCAGGGCACAGGAGTGTGTGAGTGACACCCAGGTGTAGGCTGAGGCTCCTGGGCCTGAAGTTTCTGAGTTTCTAGACTCAGTTTCTTCATGATGTTTTAGTTCAGGAAGACCTGGTTCTCACAGGCTTGGCATAAACATTGCAAGTGTTGTTGTAACAGGAGTGATGTTCTGGATTCCTGTCTGTGGGACAGATGTTCTCTGTCTCTTTTGGTTTTGGCCAATGGGATGAAGAGTTCTGGCACTCTTCTGACTAGTGAGATGGCCTGCTCTAGAAGCTATATAAAGGGGGTCAGGTTTGAATGGAATTGGAGTCAGATGAAGTTTTCATAAATGAGGTCTCATGTCATTTGTCACTCGCCCACAGCGACATCTGAACACCACTCCTGTTACAACAACACTTGCAATGTTTATGCCAAGCCTGTGAGAACCAGGTCTTCCTGAACTAAAACATCATGAAGAAACTGAGTCTAGAAACTCAGGAACCTCAGGCCCAGGAGCCTCGGGCTACACCCGTGTGTGTGTGTGTGCTTACCTTGAGCTCGTCCGCGTCGTAGAAGTCGATGCGCACGGCAGGCACCATCCACGTCTGGAACAGCGTTGCCAGGATCTGCTTGGCAATGGCATCTGCCACCAGGTGGAAGTGCAGGGGGTTCCTCCTGACACCAGAGAGAGAGAAATGAGAGTTCAGAGTTCTCATCCCTGTCCTGAAAGGGCAGCATGGGAATTTACACAGCTTGAGCCGTGCCCGAGAGGTCAAGTTTTAAGCGTGCAGCATGAATGATGGAGTCCTGCTCTGGGGTCAAAATGCTCAGGAACAATTTGAATACACGTGCCTGCAACAAAATAATCAGTTTTTGGGTGGATATGAACATACAGAGCCTTTGACTTCAGCAGAATGTGATATATAGAAGACAGCTATATTCTATATATATATATATAGAATAATATATATAGAATAATAACAGCTAAGAGTCTTGTCCCTTGCACCAGCTCCTTAAAAAAGGCCAAGTTAATATCCCTTTGGGGACTTGAGCTCTGCAAGTGATTATTTCAGTTCCTAGGTGAACCTGATAATTTATCTCTGTGGTAAGAACAGTGTCATTGGAGAAATGGGAGGCAAGGGAAGGTTAAAAAAATAACAGTTTGAATAAGGAGAAATTATGAGAGCCTGGAGTTTACACACAACTTTTCTACAAAGCAAACTTGGTGAATCAACAGCTGTCCCATAGGAACCCAAAATTAGATGTTTTGGGTGAGTGCCTTCAAGCTATTCACTGGTACATTGAATAGAATGGAGATTGCAAATCTCACCACATCCTTTTTCCTAAGTGGAGGAATGCTTACAGAAAGGCAGGAAGAAAGGAAACATTTTACTTCCAAACACCAGATCTGGATTCATCTCTGTAGTTACAGGACTTGTGCTAAGTGAAAAGCTTCAAAACAAGTCAGGTGAAGCCAGTATCAGCAAGAGTGGCAAGCTCTGACAAAGTATATAGATTTTTCTTACACTAATGTGAACTTGGACATTAAAAATACCTTGTCTAATTCCCTGAACCTCCCTTCCTTTCTGGGGGACAGTAAGCAACAAAATTTGATTTTAATTTCTGTGGCAGGAAGCCTACCAGTGGAAGTTGTCACAAACTACTCTTCCATGTTCACCCCCAGCATAGCAACTTTTCCCTGCCAGCAGAAAAGGACAGACTTTGAAAGAACCACTAAGAAGGCAAATGGTTTGTTTAGACTTCAGCATGGGATCAACCTTTCTTTGATCCCTAGAGTGGATTAGTGGATTCTCATTTCTAGGGAATTAGTAAAGCTAAATGAGTGTTACTTGTTAATTGGCATTTTTCATCTAACAAGGGAAGTATTTCGTTTCAGATGTTGATTAAAGTGGAAGATGAGTGATGCTACTCCATTCTTCAATGTGAATGAGAAGTGAGGAAACCTATGTTAGTTCAAGCCAATATATTTCCATTACGTTTTTGGGCTTAACTCAAAAAATGAAGGTTATTCTTTCTCCATTTTGGTTTCATTTTTCATTTCACATTAATGAAAAATGTGTGCCTTCCTCTTTAATGTCTCTCCTCTTGCTTTGGTGAGTAATAACGCTTCCCACTGAACAAAGTCCACAGCAAAATGTAAAAATACATATAATGGCTCGTAGTATTTTAACAAAGCCCTCAGCAGAAAGAGATTGTTCTGAGAAGCAATGTATGAATGGATTTTGCAGTGTCAGAAATACTGCACCTAAGATGCAACCCAGCACCTGGGGCTGCCAGTGAAGCTGCTGTGCTGGCTCCAGGGACACCATGGATTAAATTCTGCTCCAGGGACACTGGATCACACTCTGCTCCAGGGACACTGGATCACACTCTGCTCCAGGGACACTGTGGATCACACTCTGCTCCAATGGACACTGTGGATCACACTCTGCTCCAGGGACACCATGGATCACACTCTGCTCCAGGGACACCATGGATCACATTCTGTGCTCACAGAACAAGCAGAAGAGGGCTGGGTAGAAGCCTTGCATAGGAGATAACCATGATGGCAGGAGAAACCCTCAGCTGATCTGCCTTCAACAATATCCAAAACACTAAGCCACAATTTACTTTTCAAAAGACAAAGGTCTCTCCATCTCCAGCTTGCCCTGGAGGGAGGAGGAGAGAGGGAAAGGGATAAGCTGCCAGCTGCTGAGTGTCCCATTACCCAGCTAAAGGGATCACAGCAATTACATCTGCTTCAGCAGCCCAGCAGGAGAGCAGAAGAGGACATCCTGGCTCATGCAGATTCTGCAGTAACCAGGCACCTTGCCAAGAGAAAAATCAGGAAATAGCAGTGATCAGGAAATACATCTCATTAGGAGAGACAAGGCCAAGAGAAACAAAGTACAACACCAGTGGTTTTGGGTAAAAGCAAAGCAGTATCTCAAGACAAATAGATGTTCAATAGCAGCATTCACATCCCACGTAGGTCCCTCTGCTAAGCAGGGGCTGAGTCTGGATTCTGGTAGGTCTATTTCCCAGGTGGTGGTCTTCAGTAATTTCCTTTCCTTTTCTTTTTTTTTTTTTTATTCAGGGGTTATTTATCTTATATTGTGAAGTACAATAAGAAGAGTAAAAAAATCAGTTAAAAAAAAGAAAGCTCTGTCTTCTTTCAAATGATCATTTAGTTAAATGGAACTGATATAAAATATTTCAAGATGAAACGCACTAGAAAGAAAAAATCTGACACAAAGACACTCAGATGTTCAGTAGCAGTTTATACTTATCTGAATGACCCAGAGTGTATGAAACTTAAATGGGAACAAGTGGGTGACATTTACTTTAGTTCATCTCCTACTGGGAGAAAGAAAAAAGGATAGCTGTACTCCCACACAGAAATCTCTTTCAAGTTGTTAGCCTCATGGTAAAGATTCAGCTGGAAGGAAAGTGTGTGTCAGAGGCAAAGCAGAAGATTATCACTTACAAAAATATATCCCCAAAACAGTATAGTGACCTGGTGACATCTACAACTAAATGTGCATCAGCCACAGACAATTTTACTCCAGACGAGATTTCAGCTCCTGTGAAATGTGAGGTTTAGCACGGTGCTGGGAGCCAACAGAGCACAGCCTCAAAGCTGGAAGACCTTCTGAAGGTAACCAAACTAGCATACACACAGATGACACCCTTCACCTCTTCTGCTGCCTGCAATATGTGAAGCCTGAAAAGACATGGATTGCTGCAAAGTGTTTAAGAAACAAGATTAGAGGCTTGAGGATCAACCAACATTCATTACAGAAGAGATTCTGCAAGATGAGAAACCTTTCTCAAGAGATACATGGAAGGGATGCCATGATTATCTGACAACATGATTGAATCACTGGCTCTAAGAATTAGGGACGACAATCAGGATTTTGTGAAGGATTCCACTGAAAGCTGAATTTCATTGAACTTGGACATTTTGTTGATTTTCCACTGGGCACATCAAGAGAACTAAAAAAGCCACCCACAAAAGCTGGCTGTATCTTGTACTGATAGCAATCACTACACTGTAATGGGGACAGGATATGCAACTATGGAATAATGTGGGCCAACATAAAGCAACTGTGACAAACTTCACCCACAAAACCTTTTGTGTGTGTTTTGGAAAACCTCCAGTATTCATGGGAATTAATCTGTTTGGGAATAAATGCTTCTAAGCATGCCAGGTTTCAGAACCCTGAGGCCCAGGTCTTCCAGACTCCTTATTGCAGAAGCAGGTGTTGAAACAGACATTGAATTTCTTACGAGGTCCAGAAATACTTAATCTTATTTACTTCAATGATTTTGAACATCTGAATTTCTACTTGGAAACTACAACTTTTCACAGTTTCTGCTACAGGGAAAATGCTGATGCATGAATGTCTTAATGTGGTAAAATGTAGTTCCAAAATATGGCTATTTCCCATCAAGTGGAAACTTAAGGTTCTAAGTACTCTATTCAGAAAACTGCAAATTTTCATATATTAAATTATTTCCACTTATCTTAAGATCAGAACACTATCTGACAAAGTAAACCATATGTAAAGAGCACACACTTATTTTCCTAAATTACTTTCCTCAAAAGTGTACAAATGGAGATTCTAGCCATGATTTTCAAGCATGGATGCTTAAATATAGGCTCTTAGACCTAAATATAGGAGTTTGAATGAATGGCCTAATTTTCAAAATTGCTGAGGTCCTATAAAGTTAGTAAAGTAAGTCAATTTTTTAAGTCAGGCCATGAATTTAGAAGTCTATTCCAAGGTACTCATTTGTCTACATTTTTTCTTACCATGATGTCTTACTCTTGCATTTCAAAACTTCTTATTCTTTATCAGAATCATGATCTGCTTGCTCAAGCATTTGTGGCCCTTTCTTTTCAAAGAGCCCCTTCCACAGTTAAAACCAGAAATCTACAACTGAAAAAGGGAGTAGTGAACCAAGACTGGCTCTTCCCTCTGCACTATTCCATAGCTCAATTGTTAGTAATTCAAAAGGCAGCTCCTTGGCTGCTTGGTTACACAGTTCTCTCTCTGCAACAGAAGAATTTTATTTTCTAAGAATATAAAAAGGTCAGTAGCCCAGGGGGTTTATTTCCAAAACCTATACTCTATTAAGGGAAGCACAACAAGGTAGTACCTTTTATATCTGTAACAAATGGTTACAAGAACTTCAAACAGGAATTATAAAAGGCAGTTTGGGAAACTTTTTCTCCTAATGCCCATATGACAATGCCTCTCTCATATGTGAAAAATTGTAATGTGAAAATCTCCAAGGTTTTTTAGTACCACTTCACACCCAGTATTGATGCAAATACTCCCCAAACTACTGGAGAGATCCTAAACACACACTTGCTGCATCACTCATGCATCTTCTTGTTTCAACTCACTGAAGTTCTTTGGGAAGTACTAAGACATTTCATGGGCAGATATTTTTTAAACATTGCTCTCTCCATTATGCCTCTATTGTTAGGACAGCTAGAAAAAACCAAAAAGAAGTGTGTATTATTGCTGCATTTATATGGATCAGAAAAACCAAGTCATGCTTTATGGGTTTTGCCAGAATAACCTCCCACAAAATAGACTGGCACACTAGGAAAGTTGGAAACACTGACAGAGGTTTTGAATACTCAAATTAACTCCATTAAGGCAAAGTGGTCTCAATGGAATACAGCCATTAGATTATATAAGCTTTAATTACCAGCCAGTGTTGACTTGTGACTCTTACTTGGAAATTACATGTCATCCTTATAATTTAATTTAGATTTTCATTTGGTTTGCCTTATTCTCCTTGTTCTAAGAAAAAAAAGAGTTCATTATTCATACAGCATTCTGTAACACAGCTTCATATCCTGTTCTTAAAAATCCTCAGACATATGCTTAACTTTAAGGTTACAAGCAGCCTTCTTCAAGCAAAGAGGCAGCTTCCCATTAAACAGCATTTGTCTGGTTTTGTCTACATGCCTCACAAAGCTCCCACATTCCTATGCCACTGTTGCTGCAGCATAGATGGAGAGTGTAGCTAAAGAACCAAATGCAGTGACTCCTGCAAAGAAGAGGGAGTGACATAGTGGGGGGAAAAAAAGGCACAAAAAATCCCCCAGTACATGCTGGAACAAAAGAGAAGTTAATTTTTTACAGATTGGCAGGCTGACCTAACTGCCAGAAACATGCTACAGTTGTCTAAGTTTAGTTTTTTTTCTTGGTTTCCAAATGAAACACAGTGTTAAGCAAGTATTTGGAAAAGATAAGAGCACATCAAAACCATTCTAACTCTTACTCATGACTTACCTTAACAGAGAGAGAAATGATCTTTTCAATATGAAACTATAATTGTGGGCTGTTTCTGTGGCACTCTAAGGTTTACAATTTTCAGACATGGTGTAAAACATTGAAATCACCAATGTAACTTGGACCAACAGTTGCAAAAGATCCAAGGAATGTTATCAGCCACAGGAAACTGCTTCAATTTTGAAAAAGAAATGCAGGTGGCTTTTTAGAATACTACTATAATCACTGTTTCCAAAAGCATTTGCACTTCATTCTCCCTATCTGACCCAGTATAATTAATTTTTAGTGTTTAGTCTTCCGGTGTGGAAAACTTAAATTTAGGCTGCTCTTAGACCCAGTGATATGTGTTAAACTCAGAGATAATTTTTTTTAGCCCTGCAACAGCTTTATAAAATCTGTCATAATTGGGAACTGGATGTGCAGGAAAGAAAAGCAGGAAAGTTGCAGAGTAGGGCTGAGTATTCATTCCACAAGCCTCCCTCTGTGCAGCACTGCCAATGCATATTCATCAGACTGCAAACCCTGCACCAGCCCAGCTCTGCTGAGTCTCCTCCTGAGAACAGACTGTCAGTCATGGCAAACTGGGTGTTAAGAGCTGCTGGGTTTTGTGGCTGGAGCACACGTTTTCCAAAGACAAAACTGGAATCAAGCTCCTTTATCACTGGGAATGAAAGCCACTTCTGAACTGTGGTGTTCTTCTGTGGAAGCAATCACACTGCCCCTTTCCTCTCCTTTTCCCACTCTCTGGAACCCAAAGATAGAGATGGTTTCTCAAATGGTCTGAACAAGTAGCTTGCCTAAGTCTCATAATATAAATGGCATGACTCAAATCTTGGTGTTTTAGGCCTGTGGAGAGCTGAAATGTTCAATATGCAGGACTTGCTGTACACTCATGGAAGAGAGAAGAGACAGCACACTCCATCTATAGAAAATCCTGCTGCTTTTATCCTTAATGACCCTGCACTCCTGCTGTTCTGTGTCCCTGTCTAGCACTCTAGCTAAAGTTGGGGCTGTAACAAATATGTTCATACCCCCTGGGATAAGACTGGCAAGGCCTCCTTTTCTCAGAGCTCTTCTATTAGAGAAACAGGGATTTCCTATGGAAGTGGGGAATTTAGGTATCTAGTTTTGCATCAAAATGCACACTAAAACCTGCCTCAATTACTGACCTGTACAGAAATGCCGAAAGAAGGACATGACATCCTCATGAATCCCAGACAGATTCACTGAAATCAGTGCCTTACAACAAACACCACCTGAGGGGCAGGAGGACAGGTGAGGACATTAACCCTGGCTGCTTTGAGGGGGTCACTTGTTCAATCAGCAGATTGGATTCAGGCTGTGTTGAAGGAAAAACAAAGTCTCTGTGACTGTAAGTTTGGCAGCCTATTTTTTTTTTTTTCCTGTCCTTGCAGAACTATATTTGAGATTGAATGTGATGACCCTACAAATGAAGGAGCAGCTGCTTAACTCAGAGATTAGGACAGCAAACTTCCTGTTAAGCAAATTTCTCCATTGGAAGCACACAGACCTTTGAAAAGTCTATTCTGCTTGGCTTACTGAAGAGTGCCAGCTGAGATGCCCTCCCTGGTGCACACTGAGGGTTAGAGGCAGAGACACCTCCATGCCTGTTTTCACTGAGGACCCTCAAGTCAGAGGTAAACTTGATGCTGAAATCACAGAGCACTGACTGTCTGAACCAGCCCCTCCCACCTCTCCAAACTCAATCCTCCTAAATGCACTATCATGACCTGTCTCCATCCTTCTTGCCTATAATTAAATAGATCCTAGCAACTAAAAGAAGCTTTTCCAGTGATCACCATTTCTGAAGTGAATACTGGTCTCCATGATAACATAGTTTGTACATGGCAACCAATGCAAGGAAACTTAGTTCTAAATCAATATCCACTTTAGTTTGTTGTTTCTTTTTGCTTATTCTGCATCCTTCTACACAACTGCCATTCCAAAGACACAGATCCAAGAAAGAAGTGCTACTGAAGCATGGCCAAAAGGCCACAGCATCAGCTGATGCTTAGGAAGCCTGTGTTTTCTAGAAGATAAGAAAGAAATGTCTGTAAGAAGCTGTGTCTCTTTTCTGAGAACATCTTCTCTTTCTAGCAAACAATTTAATGCCTAGTGAGAAAAGCTTGTTCTAGGCAGGAATGGGCTGAAATTTGTCTTTAAGTATGTCCTGAGCAAACAAGGGAGATAGGTTATCTGGAATGCACTCAAGTTTCATTAGCCATACTGGACCTTATCTTCACCACCTCTTCTGAGCTCAACAAATCCTCTGAGATGAGCAGTAGTGCAGGCCAAACAACAATGTGTTCTTGACAGAGGCAGAATCCATCAGACTTAGAAATACCAATATTAATTACCTGTTTTTTTTTTTGTTTAGTATTTTAATTTATTATTATTTAATAATTTAATTACATGGCAGTATTGTTTATAAATTTCCTAATTGCTCAGAGGAGTGCCTTAAGTGAAACAGCAACATTTCCTTTAAGGAACACAGAGAGAAGTTGTTTAAACCTTTGAGCTGTGAGATTCCTATTACTTACAGAACATTTGGAAACAGAGAGATTAAACTCTTCTCAAAATGGATGCAAATTCTAGGATAGAAAAACAAGAAAAAGCTAACCACTAGTGTCACCACAAAAATGCAATTTTCCATGAAATCCCTTAGAAACAACAACTAAAACAGACAAAACCTCCCTGCATCCTTACAATACAAAGCCAGTTTACACTGAATAATTCAAAATTCTAAATGGAAATAGATATACTTTTAACATTTAACAGAATTTTAACATTCAGAAAAACTCTGCACAGAGAATGATATGGATTTTAAGTGGTTTTTTGTTTTTGTTATGGTTATCTTAGCATTGTTCTTCTGGTCCTACCCCTCATCTAACATGACTCAAAAGACTTGCAAAGGCTGTGTGTTGATAATGGAAGCTGCTCTCATATTTTGATTAAACAGTACTTATGGAGTCTTTTTTCATCTGGAGAAGGTGAGCCTTTATATTATTTTAGGAAGCTTACCAAAAATTACAGAACAGTGTACTCAAACCACTGTCAGGGAGTGACTACTAAGGGTTCCAGCAGCAGAAAAACCATAAGGAGCAAAGTGTGGGACTGGGATGCCCCACTCATGCTGCATGCAGGAGGATATTACCACATGACAGGAACAAGAGTCGTCTACCCTTGCACAAAACTGTCTTTCAAATAAAGAAGCACATTGAAATTACCTCCTTAATAAGCTGCTTGTACTGTAAGCATATTTGTCCTGTTTGAGTCAAACAGTCTGACCACCTCCCTAATTTTAATCCATTTTCTGCAACATTATTGGGAAGCATCTCTGAGAGGCATTTCTAAACTGGACAATTGGATATACACACATAGTTTAATGTGAATTCTCTTTTTCTGGAGCTGGATGTCTGGGGTTTTTTTTTTTTGGTTTTTTTTCATTGTACATTTATGACTCTCAACTTTGGGAGCTAACTTTGCTAAAACAAGGTTACAAAACCCTCTAAGGGGCTGTAACCATCCATTCCAAAGCCAGAATAAACCATCTGAATTTAATGAAATAGTGTATTGTAGTGACTGTAACAGCAGGTTTACTTCAAAAATGAATGCCAAAATTAAAGCTGGGACGGTGAAGCAACCAGTGTGAATTTATCATCTACACCTGTGCCATAAACTGATACCAGAAATAGGCTGAATGGATACAGCACTGTTATTACCATTATTTTACAGCATTCAGGAGTGTGCAGATGTGAAGATAGTCACTGTGCCTACTCCCACAACCCAACAGGGAGAGCAGGTGGATCTCTGATCCCTCTCATTCGCTGTAGGAACCTTCCAATGGGTGAAATCCGTTTGTGACTGTCAGAAATTAAATGCTTCCCTCCTTAAAGAGGAAAGGAACTAGAGAAGGGAATCTGACCTCCTGCAGTAAGAAGCCCACCCAGAGGAAGCTCACCTGGTCCTCATCAGATACACAAGAGACAGGAAGAGCAAGGCACCTTTACCTGTGGAAGAGGACAGACTTGACGAGCGTGACGACATCCCGGCTGGCATTGTACCCGGCACAGACAATGGCAACGTGGATCGTCTGTGGGGGAAAAGGAACAGAGAACAAAGCTCAAAGCCTGCTCCTGTGTTCATCACTCCTAAAGGAGAGCACACACATGACACTGCTGTTGTCTACTGCTGCAATTGTCAGGGATTTGAGTGGGTGTTTTGCAGCTGTCTGCAACCCACTTGAGGCAGTTTGCTAAAAACATCTTAATTGAGTTATAGCACCACCGTCATTCCAAAGTCATTGCTGTCCCCACGCTGCTTCAGAGGTTTGAGCAGAATTGCATTTATTAGCTAAGACATGGGTGTGCATGTGTGTACACACACCCTCCCCAAGCAAGCAGCACACAAAATCCCGAGTGTGCCAACACACAGACATTTCCAATCCTCTGAACTGAAGTTTAAAATGATGTCTGATAATTAGAAGCAGATACGATCTCAGAAATTCTGTATTATTTCTGTCTTGTGCACAGCCCTGTCGTGGTTTCCAATAAAATGCCAATTTCAAAATAACACAAGGTCAAACTGACACAAGCCCCTGTGGAGAGCAAGCTCTCAGGGATGAACATGACTGTGACTCCTGGTTTTCCAGGGCTGGATGCATCCCAGTGACATGATGGGACACAGGCTGGGAAGGCAAGTGGCCACCTCCCTGCCTGTGACTACCAGAATGGGCTGTCCTGGCAGGGTCCATGTGAAATTAAACACAACCCCCACAAACCCATTCTCTCCACCTCGTGACACTGGTAAATTATCACTTATTCTGTGCCTTTTTACCTCCCTTTTAACATGAGGCAGAGGTTTCCTACTCTCATCAGGAGGAAAGGGAAAATTGAAAAGGCACTACGAGTCATTATTTAGCCAGTAAGTACTAATCTGAAAAATGCTATTACGTTACTCGGTTCTGCTTTTCAAAATTAGCCATTTCTGCTCCCTAGGGACAAAAAAAAAAAATTAATCCTAGCAAGTTTTGACTCCAGGTTCTATGATCTTCTGTTTCTTAGTGGTCACAGAAATGAAGCAGAGTTCACCACGCTGTCAGCACAAAGCTGCCATTGGGGACACAGCTGTGAAACTGCAGGGAAGCCTCATTTGGCTTCCATTTGAAGCTTGGTTAGCTGGTTTCTCACACACACAGCTCTCATTTTCCACAGAATGCCCACTATGCTGAGAACAAATGAGGAATTCTGCCTCCTCACATAGTCACAGCTTCCCAAAGCCTGGCTTGTAACAGAAGCACATTGACACAAGAAGTGCCATGTGCTGGGCACATCTGAAGAGCCCACAGCCCCATCCATTAAGACTGCCTGGTACAAGGCACAATTTGAATCAAACAAATGCCAAGTGGCTGTGCCACTGCAGAATGTCCACATGAGCATCACAGCTGCCTCCAGCCCTACTGTGCTTCACAAGCTCAGGCATATTTAAGATCTGACGTTTTAAGAGGGCTTGAATTAATAAGACAACTGTCTGTCCAGAGAGGTGTGAGAAAGAAAAGATGCTGCAGTACATTTTGGCAACAGCTCTGTGAGGTATTAGCACTTTAAATGTATGTTAAAATCAATGGGAGCTGAACATGCTCAACACTTGGCAAAAATTGATTGTTTCTCTCTTGTGATAAGAGGGGAGAACAGAGGCTGCTTATTAATGACTTCCATGGCAGCAGGAGTGCATGCTGTACTCATGGGCACGGGATGCCATGGAGCACTGATTCCTGATCCTCCACATACTGCCTCCTCTCTGATTGCCACCTAGTCCCTCTCAGGCTGTTGGAAGACTGAAGAGCCTCCCCTTCAGAGACAATTAAAATCAAATTAACTGAGAACAGTTTCACCCTTGCTTTAAACATTTCACCTGAAGGCACTACACCAGAGACAAACACATCAGGGGTTTTCACAGAATAGCACTGTCATATACTGTCAACATTGTTTTATACTACCTACACTTGCTAGGAAAGCTCTCCTCAAAGCCTCTCTCCCTCTACCTTACAACTGCCCTCCAAATCAGAGTTTATTCTGTCAAGTGCTTGCCCACATCTGTTCTCCCTTTACTAAATCAGTTTGTCTCAGAATTGAAAGCATGCATTCCTTGCTGACTTCTAGCAGCTGCTGTTGCCTTGGACGCTGCTGCAGCCAGGACACAGTGAGAGCAGCACTTACAACTCTTCTGAATGTTCTTTTCCAGCTCAGAGACACAGGAATCCATGTACCTTCTGCTCAGCCTCTCTGTGGTGTTTGATACCACACATCACTTCTATTCCTGCCTGCAATCAGTTAAACAAAAGAGCAACAATCCTCAAAGAGAACAGAAATCAAGACCTTTTCTTTCCAAGTTTTTACCTGCAGCATGCTGCAAGACTCAGTCTATTCCTCTCCTTTCCCTGATTCACTTTCCTCTCTCTCACTGTTTAACTGTTAAACAAAGTCAGTAGAAAGACAGATAAGCCAAAATGAAGTCATCAACCTGAACTGTCTGCAGATGTTTGCATCCCAAGGGGAAAAATACTATTTCCAGTTTTCTCCATGCTTGTTCCAAAAGCATGTTTGGATTGAGAGCAAATGTACCTTGGCTGTATCCAGATTCTGGCAAGATACAATTGGAACAAGCACCTGAAAGAACTTGCACTCTCCTGAGCATACTACTGTAAGCATCACCTCTCAGATTTTGAAAACTGTCACCTCTCCCATACTCCTTTCTTTCCCATCTGCAGATGGCTGGAAGAGTGTATCTCCCATCCCACCAGAACTGGCCACTGTGATTCCCACAACTCCCAGACTCAGCAACTGCAGCTAACACCAAGGACTGAAGCCACAGGAACCAAGAGTGCTCCACTTGCACTACCAGTGCCAGCCTGCCTGTTGGGCTCAACGTGTCCCACCACACTTCTGCCACCAAGGCTCTGCATGCCACACCTGCCCCTCTACTGCTGCCTGCCAGCCACACTGCAGCCTGCATAGTCAGAATGCAGGAGCAAACTGGGCACTCCAAGTGGCCATCCTCCTCAAATGCTCTCTCTACAGTGAGTGATGGATGTGTTCACCACTTGCTGCAGGAGCCTGGACTCAGGTCATTCACTGGAGAGCCTCTGGATTATGGAACTCATTGCAGCAACAAATGAAATGAGGATACACCTGATTGCCACAGTCAGTGAATTCTTCCTCTGTTTATGCACAAAGATATGAATTGGTAATCAGAACACTGTGGAAGTCCATCACAATGTTCTCCCTATGGGCTGAGGATCAAGGACACCAACTGAAGTATTTTTCATGTAAGCACTCTGGTGCAGGTGCTTCAAGGCACCTAAGGAAGTCAAGCTTCTTTAGGAAAGGGAGTTTAAATCCTACCAAGGTCCATGCTAACATAGTTCAGAAACTCTTACTTCAGCCACTACAGACCAGGAAAAACCTGTTTCTAAATGCAATATTTCACATTCTGGGATAATGTTAATGTGAAGAAAATATCCAAAGCCACACAAACAGCTGGGCCCTAGACCCATACCAATGAGGAGTATACAGTGCCTAGATGAGCATACATAATAATTTTTCCTCCTTTGGCTACTTTTTGGAATGATGAAATAATGAGTTCTAAAAATCTGTATTAGTCCTTAGAGTTAAAAATAATCTTTGGTAAGACATTTCATGCCTCAGTAGTTTTCCAGTAGGCTTTCCATTGTAGATACTTAATCCTTCATAAATAATTGTTGAATGTGATTAAGAGATATTACAAGTATGTAACAAAATGTTTGTGTCTGTTCCCAGGTTTTGTTTTTTTTTCCAGTGGCAGATAACATCTGCTTTACATGTGCTACACTGCTGATGTTGGTGAGGAGCTGTTCTTGAGGCTGTGGAGCACTAACTATCTACCCCTATTGAACAACACTGTTGAGAACAGGAACAATACAGACATGCCTCTAAAAAGGCTTCAAATAAGCATTTATGTATCTTGCTAAGCCACTAAATTCTATACTGCTAATTTTCAATTTCCTAATAGATAATCTCTTTCAAAAATATTTATAAATGCACACTTAATTCAAGTAAATGCTCAGTTTAGGGAGGCACAAGCTGTAAAGATACTGGGATAACACTGTAAGAAAGAGGGATACCATTTTTTTTAGCTTTCACTGGCATTATGCTCTCCTTCTGAAGCCTGTTAGCTCTGGCATCTGTGTAAGGACTATGCTTAGTTTCATTTCCAAGGTTTGCTTTCAAATTGGCTGCTACTGGGAAGGTATGACAGGCATCTGCTTGCTCCAGGGAGAAGCCCCTTGCCTGGGTGTCTGATCTTTTCTTGCACTAGAATGCTGGTCCATTTTACAGCATCAGAAGAGCTCTCATGTGCTGCAACAGAGTAGGAAGCTGTGGCTGGAATGCAACAAACCCACAGCTATTTGATACAGCTCCCAATTAATATCACACAGATGATGCTTTATCAGAGATTTAATGTTCATTCAGTGTAACTGCATTCTCAAACATTTTAATCACCATTAAAGACCATCCCAAACGAGACTGTGAAATGTTATTGCAGAAAATCTCTAAGAACAGACTCAATGAACTGAACAACCTATTCTCAGTGCTCCTGGTCTCCCCCAAAGCAAGAGCCTTCTTAAGAACCCTTGTTTCTCACTACCCAGTTTGTGACCCTTGCTGTGATATATTCCAGGGTCAGAAGCTAAAAGAATTTTGTTTACTTATCTGAAACATAGAAAAAAAACCCCAGAGAATGAAAGGCATCAAGATGCCCCTCACACAAACACAGGATGAGAATCTACACTAACAGGATAAATCATGAGGACCCTTGGCAAATCTGATAATGAGGAAGTTAAAATTAAACTTCCATTGCTGTAACTGAGTTACTGAGTGAATTCCTTAAGAGTAAGAAGTTATTTTGAGATCAAAATAGCATGCAGTGAGACAGGGGAGTGGCAAATAATGTGAGATTTTGTATTTTATATAAGCATTGCCTCCAGCAGAGTGCTATCCCCACTGAGCAAGTAAACTCATTGGCAAAACACATTATAAACTGTAAGGCCACTTAAGCTATCCCTACTTTAAACTACTGTTTTTGTGTCCTACATTGGCTGGTACATTGAACAACCAAGAACTGAGATTCAGCTCATCACTCCTTGATGTAATAATAAGGGAAGAGTTAGGTTTGCTGATTGATGGCCCGATCAAAAGAAATGCCAAAAATCTCACTGTGAGGAAAATCAGACCCTCATTATCTGGAGGAGGGAAAATGAAAAACAAAAAACCTCCTTTTCCCTCTCCTTACAATAATGTTGCTTCCTTTTTTCTACATTGATGGACAAAGATATCCAACTGGAAAGCAGTAACTCATTTTCAAACTGTATTTGATATTTTCCCATTGAATAGAATTTATCTGAAGAGATAATTAGGATTTCTTTTTCCTCTCGCACTAATTTTCTTTCAACTTTTATCTTCCAAGTGGCAGCAAGCAAGATAAAAGGTGATATGGTATAACCCTCTTTGCAGACATAAATGGAGGAAGTTCTTTCTGAGAACTTGATCAGCTGGGATTGGCACAAGGCCTTTAAGTGAGACTTTCTTTTGTGGATATTTGGACCTGTCATCACTCAGACAATCTGACAGCTAAGGATCTGGATGACATCCACAGAAGGAGTGACATCCAATGGGGAAAACCAAACCAGACCAGCCACACCCAAACTGCCTTAGGAGCAGATCCCCTGCTCCCAGCACTGGTGCACACTCACACAAAGCACCTGCTCCCATGGGAGCATCCACACTCACTCCTGGAAGGGAGGCAAGAGCAAAGGCTGGCCCCATGAGCCACCATTTAATTAGCCATCAACTATTCCAAGGCAGGCACAGAAACAAAGAAACAAGGCTTTTCTAAGCACTCTGGAGTCATTATTATTTAAAATACACGGGGTCAGTTTGCCACAGGTCTTTATCAGCAGAGCTGGAGTGAACTCAGCTAGAAACAAGGCTTTCATTTTTATATCAAGTTTGGGGACAAAGACAAAAACCTGCCATGAAATAATAACTCGGAAGATACTCTGATGATTAAATGTGCTAAAGGTTTTTGGTTTTTTTAAAAGGTAATAAAAAATAACTGAAGAGTTGCATGCAGCAGACTGTTGTGGTGAATAACACATGATATGAATTTTTTTGTGAATTTTTTAGGGTTGCTTGAAGAAATTAATTTGATTTTATTTATTTTACTGCTTTATCTTTTATACAATTTTCTACAGATTATTGTGATTGGTGAATGAAAGACAAACTTTTTATATTGGTTAAACTAGAAGGACATTAAAGAAAATCTTTCTCATAGCAAGAATTTTAAACATGAACATTGTTACAGAAATAATGTTCTGATGTTTATGTTCTTTCGCTGGGAATGAGTTTCATCAAGCTAAAACATCAGAGAAACAGAGTTTTAGAAACTCAGAAAATTCAGGCTTGAAAAACCAGACTACAGCAGACCTTGAAGAGGCTGGTTTTGGAGGAAAAGGTTTCAGAGGAAGGAGAAAGATCTGCAATGTCCTTATGAATTATTAAAATATGAATATCGATCTAATATCAGCATTCAATTATGATGGACAAAACCTTTCTAACAGTTTAAAGTTAGAAAGTGTGTACTTATTGCAATGCCAGGCAGCACGTGGGATCACTCCCTAATGCACACTGCAGAGATCACAGGTAATTACAAACCTTTTTATTTACAAAAGTGTTGAATATACAAAATACAAATGTATATTCATATTCCTGTCACTTCCTCTTCCCCCTTTCATATGCTAACTGGAGAAAAAGCTTTAAGCATGGGTAGTTTGTCCCCTGAAATGAGTCGGGGTCCATTCTGGGGAGGGGTCACTGGAAATGAGGAAGTAAAAATGAGTCTTCCTCATTCTGACCTTTCTACCTTTTCAATGCATGTGTGACAAATGAATCTTTGGTAGAACCTATTGTTTCCTGTGTTCAATGGATCTTTCAAACATGG
>VXBS01007369.1:353597-369388 GCA_013400255.1 Sitta europaea
CCGGTTCCTGGGCGCTCACCTCGCACTTCTCCACGGCGGGCTGCTGGCCGCACTCGGAGCTGTTGCCCGCCACGATGCCGGCGCGCAGGCTCTCGCTGTCGCCCGTGCCCTCCTCCATGGAGTAGGTGCGCGAGTGGTTGCCGCGGCGGGGCCGGGCGCCCTGGGCCAGGCTGAGCTGCTGGCGCAGCGCGCGGTTCTCCTCCTCCACCTGGCGCACCCGCACCTCCAGGCTCTCGCGCTGGCTCGACGCCGCGTACCGCGGGCTCTGGGGCTGCGACTCCAGTGGCGACAGCGACACCGGCTTCCCATCTGCAAGGAAACGCAGCACCCCCGCGTTAGAAAGAATGCGCTCTTCAACTTGCAACTCTTTTTTTTTTTTTGGCTTTTCGCAAGTAGCAATAGGAGTGTTAGATGCATAAGGGCTTTTTGCTGCAGTTTTAGGATTTTTGTGTTTTAACGGTCTGAATAAATAAGATAACTTCCACAAGCGACCATTGGCATTCTCTACCTGTGAAAAAGAGACCAAAGCCCAAATCAAAAGATAATCAGAAAGGAATTAAAACTGAAGAACACATGCTCTAAAAAGGCAGAACCCAAGGAGTGGCCGTGCAGGACAGTTCCTGGAAAAGTCTGAATATCCATAAGGTCCATGCATGAAGAACAAGATAACAAGAGTGGTTCCAAGACACCAGGTGTGCTCTTGGCAGAGCACCAAGGCACCTGGCTGTTCAACCTTTGCTTTATTTTCTATGTCTCTTATTGTCTCTATCAAACCTTTTTAAATTTTACCAAGAGAGTGAACTTGGTTCTTCACCTCTGTCAGAACACACCAGGAGCTGCACCTTCCCATCCCGTTGGTGCTGTGAAGCAGAGATGTGGCTCACACACAGCCACGTTTTATGCAGACTTGGCATTGCCAGGCCACTCTTAAGTGCACAGTAAGCTTGGCCAAGTGCTGAACTCTACGAGCTACAGGTCCTACTAATTTGCAAACCACACCGAAAGATGATGTCTTGGGCTGCAGTGCAAGATGTGACCAAAAGCATGTATTGTATCAGCCACCTGTTGAAACCAGGGCAGGGGCTGGGCTGGTCCTCTGTTAATGGGGCAGCTGCTGAAGAACCAGCTAGGGCAGTTTTCTTTAGCTCTTCCACTCATCCTCCCTCCAGGGAGGTATCTTCCACTAACAGGACACTAAGCCTCATTTCATGACTGATAAGCTTACATCATCCCACTGGAGAGATGCTTTATCCAGGGGGAGGAGCCAAGCATTCCTACCTGGATAAAATATGACATTTGGAATGGCAAAGCAGCCTTTTCCACTGGATTCCCAGAGGAAGACCAGGCCTATCTACACCACTACTCAACCTTCAAGGATCATCTCTTCAACAGAATCTGCCAGTCCAAGAAGACTGCAGCCACCATTTAATCAGACTGCTACCTGTATGTTAGGCATATAAATTATTATGTATATAAATCACCCACAGGGTGTCAGGCTGTATTCTAGACTCTACCAGGGGAGTTTGGGTTTAGTACTACTGCACTTTTATTTTACTTCTCCTAATAAAGAACTGTTATTCCTATCCCCCCATCTTTGCCTGAGAGCCCCTTAATCTCAAATTATAATAATTTGGAGGGAGGGGGTTTACATTTTCCATTCCAGCAGAGGCTCCTGCCTTCCTTAGCAGATACCTGTCTTTCAAACTAAGAAAGATAAGCACATGTTTCTTTGTTCTCATAGGGCTGCCTGCCAGTCTCTAGTCTGGGAAGACAGTCAAGAACATGAGGATTTAATTCAAAGACAATTAATATACAGTTAAATATATTTTAGCAATGTATGCAAGATGAAATAATTTTCCTATTCCCACTTCCTCCACAGTCAAATGACAGCATTTTGGCAACCATTTTGTGCCAAACAGTAGCCCCACCTGATTCACATGTGTGGAACAGATGGGTTTTATTCAGCTACGCAGTATTATGTGCTTGCTGAGAAATAAGAGGTTCGGGACAGAAATGTTCAATGCACATGTAGGCCAAATATGGAAAGTATTTTGGCTTAAAAAGACTCAGTGGAATTTTGAAAAAAAAAAAGCAGAAAGGTTCAATTCAACACCTTCAACTAATACTGCTTAAAAATGTGCAATCAAAATCAAATTGAAGCAAAGCAAAAGACAGTGAAAGTTATCCACAGTGTCATAATTAGCAAGAATTTCCTCTGCAGTGGTGATGTGTGAGTATCTTATACTAAAGTATTTCTCTGATATAACTTTCTATTTGCATGTATTAAATCACAGAATTATAGAATTGCAAGGTTAAAAAAACCCTCTAAGGTCATTGAGTCCAGCTGTTAATCCAGCACCAACATGCTCACCATCAAACCACGTCCATATCCACATCCATGTTTTTCCAACCCTTCCAGGGACTGTGCTTTCACCATTTGCCTGAACAGCCTATTCCAATGTCTTACCACCTTTGCTATTAATTTACATTGTTGAGTTATACAGGTATGCACACTTCCTGTTACACAGATAAATCATTACCTTGATTTTTATCATCATTTACATAGAATACCTTGCATTTTCTTGCAGGCTATCTTCTACAAAAATTCTGTAATTTATTATTTTTACCATTAGCAAAGGTTGTAGATAAATCTGAGACTGAAAAATGTCTCAAGACAAATTCTGGAGTTTGACCACTGACATCTTGAAACTTGAATGCTCCAGCAAACAGTTATTAAAAATTATATGAGATATTTGAGAAGCCTGAAAATAATGGGTGCAGCAATAGAGAAATGTCAACATAAAGGACAGAGCCATGCTACAATTAGACATGCAATAAAATACTGAGTTATTTTTCTCTACCAAGCTTGGAGGGCCTGGAACTGAAGTTATTTCTCAGCTGCTGATACTCAAGCTGAGAAAACTGGGACTCATTTGGTTGTGATTCTATTGCATCCCTATTATTGGATGAGCAAGAATATATTGTGTAGACACTCTCAGGTAAAAAGAAAAAACAGCACCACTGCTCTCCCACCAAACAACCAACCTGTATTATCATCAGGTACACAATTACACTGCAAATTAGCCAAAGATTTCACTGGCTGTCTTAACTCCTCACTTGGTGAATATCCAGCTGACACAGAGGTTAACCCATTGCTTCCTGTCTTTGTCACTGAATTCTGCTAGCTCCAAATAATTATCAGAAAAGGCAGCAAGATATGGAAGTGAATCTCAGAAAAACACTCAACAGAATTTCAACATATGGAAAAAAATTAAACGTGTCTTTACCTATTCTACAGACATAAATCAATAGGTCATAAATGCTGCTCTGACAAAATTAAAACTTTGAAAGTGTCCTGGGTTGATTTTTATCTTTTAGAAAAGGATACCATTTTGTATATCTGAGCAATTGTAGGTAAATTGAACTGAAAAGTTCTACTGTTTCTACACAGTATTTAGAAGAAACAGCATAATCTGAGAAAGGGACTGAAAGAAAATATCACCTCTCTGCCTCAGACTGAAGTTGCAGCAGCTAATGAGACCAGCCCATAGTTTATGCAGCCTTGGCTTTAAATGCCAGTGGCTCCACTATTGTTCTCTCAGCAGTAATATTTCTGCTAGTATGTAAAAGGAGTAAGGAAATCCTCTCAGGAATTAAACAACTAGCTAGCCTCTTCATATGAAATGCACAACTAGTTGAAATGAACTGATTTAGTAGAGAAATTATCTATGTTTTGTTACAAGTTGCTAAGTCCAAGGTATTTTCTGGCATGATCTCTTCAGTGTTCCTACAGCTGGACAAGTCATGTTTTGGTACTAATACTGCTCACTGTTCTCAGGTGTATCATCATGTTCTTGGTATATTTGCACATCCCAGCTCTCTGCTGCAAATGATGTGACAATTGCAGGGCCCACGTGAAATAAAAGTATAAAACCAAAAGAGAACCAAAAGTTTGATCTTAATACTCAGAAATAATGTAACATTTTTCAGAAATTCAGAGATTGTGTAACTCATAATTTTTGCACATCTGAGGCTGGCAAGGCTGGTGGCAACACGCTGTTTGATTTAGTTCTGTGTGTTTCAGCTCACCTCTGAAGAAGGAGCAAGTGGATTAACATTAGGGATCACTGATGTTTGACTGTGTGTGTTGCTTGGTGGAAGAGTTAAACTGATTGCACTGCACTTGAATTTTATAGTTTATAGTAACTGGCAGAGCAGTCTGAGCTGGTGTCTAGGCACTTTTTATCTAATCTAAATCAAAATAAAATAACAGAACACGTAACGAGTTCTGTGTGACTTTGGGACTGAAGATCTCCCAGGGAGCACTACAAGGAACATTACTGTGCTCTGAAGCAAGTAGTACACTTTTGAATGGTGTAATAAATAATAATAAAGCTATTATTTTTTATTCTCCATTTGGGGTTATTGCTCTATTTTTGAACTTTGGCAGTTTCAGATTTAATTTTTTTCCTGTGTCAAGCCTTGTACTTCAGACTTGTGCTCATGCAACTGTCTACAAAGACTTGCAAAAATCCACTGTCCACAAAAGAAAACCCAAACACAAAGCTGAATTTCATGGCTGACAGCAGTCAATGACTTACCAACACACTAGGTCCAACAATCCAGAAAACTTGACATCATGCAAGTTATGAATTCTATGGATTATGGAATGTTTCTGCATATATGAAATCACCTGGATTTAAAGCAGTAGAGTTCATCAATACTTAAGCAGAGTATTTAGGAGACTGGACAAAATAAAGCTATCTGAAAGCAATCCAGAATAACTCATCTGAAAGGAGAAGGACTGAACCAGTGGCATTTTCTTTTTTACATACAGAACTTAAAAGGATAGGCATTAAAGCCAAGTTCCTTGTTTTGTAGTCACCAGACTTAGGAGGGGTGATAGTCCTGAAAAGGACGCAGTGGCATTGGAAAGTTGCTGGGGAAAGAGCACTAGAGAAAAAAGAACATTCATTCAAGGGTTAACTGGGTAAGGGAGAAAGAAGCAGAGTGTAGGAAAGCAAAATTTTCTCTGATTCTGAGAAGAAAAATACAGATGCAGGGATCCCAAGCTTTTCAGACAACCCTGATCTGAACTAAAATGCTTACAATTGTGCTAGGAACTGAGGCCCATAAAATCATGGAGCACGTTTTGGGAGGGATTTTTAAAAACTTTTTACGTTTTGTTTACTAGAAAGCACAAACTGCTTGTGTAAGTACTCTTCATAAGGTCTACTACTACTACTCTTTAGAAGGTCTGGATTTCTATAGGTTTCAGCTACTGCTCATCCCCTGCCTAATAGTATGCAATGCCTTTAAAACCAACTAATGGCAGTGAATTCTAGGCTGCTTCTTAGGTAAGAGGAAGATATGCTGCCCAGAGACAGTGTTTCAGTCTGACTACAGATACAAGATACTCCTCCATTTCACATTTGTTACCATTTGAAAATTCACATTATCTGTGCCCACTCTGAAGCCAAGCAGTGTAAGAATTTTAACCAAAAGTGAATATTTTAGAGAAAGAAATGGGATAGCAGGCAACCACGCTCATTATTCTCCCCTCAGAAAGCCAGAAAATCATTTCTAGCTCATTGCACAATTATTTTTTCTCACATTAAAACCATTGTGGAGAACTCCATGGACCTTAAGAGAAAAGAAAAAAGAAGACTGCAGGCAGGACTACAGAGACATAAAAGCCTGGTGTGAGCAGATAAACTATCCCTTCTCTTCTGGAGTTTTAGCTCAGCTTTAATCACCTGCCACCTTAGTACTCCATGCACTTCTGCTCAGCTGGCTGCTCTGCTCACACTTTGGTACTTTAGACAAACTCCTCCATGAGTAGGTGCTAAGGCATCCCAAAGTGCCTATTCTCACACTCAGGAAGTTTTTTCCTCTAACAACTTCTTGTGAAACACTGCAGTGTGATCTCAGCTGGAAGCAGAAAGCCTTGCCCCTAGAACCGTTTTAACAGGGAAACACAGTTTAAGCAATTTAGGTTTGAGCACAGGACTTCTTCACCCCAACACGATATGAGACAATTAATTACAAGGCTCATGGGTTTCATGTATCAGAGATAGGAAGCTGTAACACTGAAGGATGTCACAGTAAGTGCACTGAAGGCCAATGTCCACTTGACAGAGGCAGCACAAGAAATACCAACCAAGCCTTCTCATATAGTCCAAACAAGTTTTCTCAGCTCTGTCAGAACTTCTCCCATCACTGTTAAGTCCTTCTCAGGGTTTGGCACGGACAACACATGTTAAATTACATGTTATTTAGTTAGGAGAGACTGTTTGCACTGGACATGCCAATCAGCCATCAGGCTTGGACTTAGTCAATACTAATTGCACTGAGGAACTTCAGCATGTTCTTAAAGCACTAAATTTTCACTGCTGTTAAGGGTACTTAAGAATACATTAACATGGTTTATTGAGGGCAAACCTGAACCAGTCCATTTCACTGCAGGTCAGCCTTACCTAAAGAATCACGTTATTGTCTGCTGCTCATATACAGGAAAACGACTTTCTCAGTGTCCTTTCCTTGAACAAAACACCCCTCTGCAATCAGTGGATCCAGAAACTAAATGTGTCATACACAAAACCCCTCCACCCACAGAACACCAGACCTGCCAAGTGCATTGAGTTGGCCTGGGCAGGTTTTGAGAGCAGAGGGGCTCCAGGGGTGTGGGGAGCTTGTGGAAGCTTCCCCCATGTCCTAGGGAGCCAAGGCTGGATGGCTCCAAGACAGACCTGCTGCTGCCCAAGGCTGAGCCCATCACAAACAGGGGCCTGTTTCTGCTAAAGAACGGCTAAGAAGTTATTACACAGAAACAACAGCAGCCAGAGGGGAGAGGAGTGGGGAGACAGGAGAGGAACTACGTGGCAGGTACCCAGAGCAGTGCAGAAGGGAGATGCTCTGGGTTCCAGAGCTGGGATTTCCCTGCAGCTGTGGCAAGGGGAGGTGGCTGAGCCCCTGCAGCCCCCCAGGCCCATGGGCAGCACCTGTGGCAGAGCAAGGGCATGCCCAAGGCAGGCTGTAAGCCTGGGGGGAAGCCCAGGCTGGAGCAGGCTCGCTGGTGGGATTTGTGACCCCCGTGTTGGGGGGGCTCCCTGGAGCAGCGTGTTCCTGAAGGACTGCAGCCCAGGGGAGGGACCCCTGCTGCAGCAACTGTGAAGAACTGCAGCCCCTGGGAAGGACTCCCCTGGAAGAAGTTTGGGAAGGACTGTCTCCCGAGGGAGGGATGCCACGTGGAAGCAGGGATGAGTGTGAGGAGCAAGGACACCACGTGTGATGAACTGACCACAACCCCCAGTCCCTGCTTTCCTGCACTGTCACAAGGAAGAAGGGAAAGAAAATCAGGAGTAACTCCAATTTGGGAAGAAGGTGGGAAATAAAGTGGGTTTTTTAGATTAAGTTTTATTTCTCATTACTCTACTGTCATTTGACTGGTAATAAATAAAATTAATTTTCCTGAGTTGAGCTTGTTTTGCCTGTGACAGTAATTGGTGAATGACCTCTTCCTGTTCTTGTCCTGACCCATGAGCTCTTCATTATATTTTCTCTCCCCTGTGCAGCTGAGGAGGAAAAATGATAGAGCAGCTTTAGTGGGCACTTGGTGTCCAGCCAGGGTCAAACATCCACTGAAGTCAAACACTTAAAAGTTTGGAAATGTGAGAATGATGGTCTCCTGTTCAATCTTTGCTGTGATTCCCTTGTGTCTACTGACAGGATCATTAACTGCATGACCAACACTTTATTTCCAAAGCACAACAGCATCACTGCATAAGGATGGATGGTGATCACAGCTATTTAGCAAGTTGTTTCAGCTCATCATTCCATTTGGGACCACACGTACATATCTTGTTATGAAAAAAGTTATTTAGTCCCTCACTGGCCTATGATGTTCATTACTATGTATTTTAACACAGCACAAGGATCATATTTTTCAAAGTTATTTAAAGGAAAGGTTGTACTATCAGTCCCCCTTTTACAGTCAAGTGAGAATTTTTGGAGCCCTTAACACTCACAGAAAATACCAGTTTGGGATGCACAGCTGAGATGGGTCTGATACCATTTTTCAACAAACAGTCCCCTTTTCTGCACTATAATTTTTCAGAGGACAGCTACATATGCAACAGGTATAAGCTTAACATTTCTGTAATGCTGGAATCTGCAAGTTGGAAATCCAGGAAATGTGGGGAAAAGTACTTAGGAGGGACTTGCAACATCTTTGTCTTATGAACACCATGTAAAGAACTTGGTGATAGAGACAGAAAAAAACTGCTCGGGGCAAATTTGACTTAATAAATCACAAAGCTGTCCCCTGCCTTGCTCATGACACGACTTACAGCCTCTTAAATGACCTAGCTGGAGTGGTTCAAGAAAACCACTTTCTCTGCATTGCTGTGCCTGCTCTGCACACAGAATGAGGAAGGGGCTGTGTTTCAGAAAGGGTCTGAAGCTGTACCACCAACCATGGCATCATGCTGCAGAACTGCAGAGAGCTGTTCATGTGCTGGCTGAGCAAGTGCAACTCTGACAGGGATTCTTTAATGGGGATGGGAAACAGAAGAAGACACCAGGTAAAGAAAAAGCATGAAGCAACAGAATGCAGGAAGAAATAGGGAAAGAAAATCTAAAATAAACATCCTTCTGGGAAATGGATGTGACTTTTTTTAAAATAGTTTGTTTTTTCAAAAGAAACATTGGCTCATTAGCTAGTTACGAATGTTGGCTTTATTAGCATATTCAAAACAAGGGGCCATAAGTCTTAAAGTATTTGCTCATTTCCTCGTCTAGAATACAATAACTTTTTTTCCTTCATTCTTCTCATTCTTTCTTTCCCTGTTTTGCATTGCCTTGGCAATATATATACCTCTTCAAGAAAAGGACTAAAAATAACATTTCTCTTCTTTCCACTGGCAGCGGAGATGTAAGAAAATAATATCTTATCAGAGTGAGCACTGAGGGAAAATAAGATTTTATCAGGGACTTGGCTTGACGAAGATAACATGTTATCAAGAGGGGAACTTGGCAAAGATAACACATTATCAATATCAGGAGTAAAGCCTGGGGAAAATAATGTCTTAATACCTATTAGATTCTAAATAAGCCATCTGTGCTCTTGACAAATTGTTATTTTCTCCAAGTCCCATTCCTGTAAAGATGTTGATTTTTTTGGCAAACCACTTCTTTAGCAGTTGGGAAGCGGGGGAGAAAGAGCAGCAAAGGGAGCTCCATCTCCCCAAAGGCAGAGGGGTGTTCTCTTTCTTTTCAGAAGCCTTGCAGGCAGGTCGAGCCTGCCAAGGTGGCAGCCACGAAGCCTCTCAGGTGCACTGCAGGGAAACCCTCAGCACCACTCAGCATGTCCACTGCAGAGCAGCCTGTGACAGGGGGACAGGGGCAATGCCCCTTCTGTCCTCTGGCCACGCTGCCAGGCTCTGAGGAGTTCCTCCAGGATCTCTGCCAAGCACACTTCCCTGCAGGGCCAACGAGCGGCTGTCGCTCAGCAGTGACTTTTTGCCAGACACAATTAGCAGTGTACACGTGGGGTACAAATAAATGAGCCCCTTTAGGTCAGTTACAGACATAAATGCCTGTTCAGGTAGGGGTTACCATTCCCACAGCTTAAGCTGACCCAGAGGGTCACACAGTGCTTCTCACCTCCTGCACTGCAACACATCCAGCTCAGCTCAAGCTGGTCTGAGCCCTGAAGCATTCCCCTCTACCACCTCCACTGTGGGAATCACAAAATCCTTCTGAGTGTCCTGGGAAGAATTATAATAAACAAGAATTTAGATAGAATAATAATTATTATGTCAGGGGGTGAAAAAAGTAGATTTTAGGATTTTACAATGTGAGATCAGGGGGAAAAGATGGAGGCAGTGGGGTGTGTCCCTGAGCTTCTTCTTCTTCCTCTTGATTCTCCATCTTCTGTGGTGGTGTGGCACATTTGGATTGGTTTAGAGTAAAAGAACACTGTGCAACATAGTTAGTAGATATTGGAGAATTGTTGTAAATAAAGTACACGTAATTTTCTGTATAAAAGATAGTGCCCTCCCAAGGGCAGGCAGATGACTAGAGATGACTAGAGATGACCAGAGACGATGACAAAGGAAGATGACAAGGAGACCAAGCCCAAAGAGGAGAGCACTGGCCTGCAGAAAGCTGTGGCACCCAGGGAATGAATATGTGATAACAAAAGAATAAACAAATTCCTGAAAACGAGAGCAGACGACTCGAGCTCTTCTTCAGACACAAGGCTGGGGAAAACAGAAACCTCACAAACACAGAAACACCAGAAAGGCCAGCCAAAGAAAGAACACAGAAAGAAAGAAAAATCAATCCAAACATAAAAACACAAACATATATATTTTATTTTTTAAGAATCTAACACTCCACTATGGGGAGAGACAAGCCACTGCCTGGTGGGGGCCTGTGTCCTGAAGCTGAAACCTTCTGCAACTCAATTATACATCTTTAGAGCTTCAGTCTGGATGAATTTAAATAAATTGTGGCACCTCCTGGAAAATGAGAAATCCAATTCATAGTAGGATGGACTCCTAAACGCCTTAAATGGCAGAATGTGGGTGAATGCCACTGGTTATTCATAGGAATGGGCAAGCAGGGAATAATTACAAGTGAAGCTGTGGAGGGCCTGTAGGAGTGTGATGTGAATAATAAAGCACACTTAGGAAAAGGCATATAAATGATATCTGCAGGGTAAGTATTTGTAGCCAGCTGAATTTCCCTGGTGTACAGTAGGAGAGGGAGGGAAAACAATGGGATCTGTTAATCTGAAAATTTCCTATGGAGAAGCAGCATCCTTTTTTTTCCTAAACCCTTTGGATATCTTACACTCAGGTATTCCCCTCTGCTCAGTGTGAGCTTTGTGTTAAGGTGCCTACTGGCCCTGATGGAGCAGAATGTATAATCAGCAGCAGGCAGCCATCACAGCTCTCTGAGGTAAAGCATGTGCCCAAATGTGTCACTGCAGCTGTACACAGGACTGTGACTATCATTCATGGCACTGGGATGTGAAAGACTGGAGCTATTCTGTGCTGCCTCCTGCTCAGTAGCAAACTGTGGAAGAGATAGGAAAAGGGGAAAAGCCTAAAATACACAATTTTACAGTGTTTTTTAAAAGGACAGAAAGTACAAGAAATAAGTACATGTAAGCATAGGAAAAATAATATATATGTTTCTACAATTGCCACAGTAACCATAAGCTAGAGACAAGCATGCTCAGTGCAAGCCTACTGGTAGTAGTTAATTCCAATTCTATTGCTGATGATTAGCCTCAGCTGCTCATCAATACAGGCTCCAGCTGATAATTAGTAAGTTAAACTCCTGAGCAGTATTTGCATATGTAAAGCATGCTTTCCCTGCTGAAGCAACAATGGATGCTAGAATGCATTTCCTGATTGTACAGCTCTTGGATTTGGGGAACCTGGGCAAGAGTCTGCTCTGCATATCCTTCCTCACCCTCATCAGGACAACCATTCAGAAGAAATGCACTTGGACACACTGGCACCTACAAGCTACAGTGGAAAACATTCCTAATCCTGCATAAGAGGAAAAAAATAATTTCAACCAGAATAAGAATAACACAAAAGACAGTTTGGCACAGTCCTCTAAATGTTTACCTTAGCTCCTTACAACTAAAAATGTGCAACAACTGGTGTGTGATCAGCTAGCCTGGTCACCTTAGAAGACACAGAGTAACTCCAGATGTGGTCCATTGGTTCCCAGTGATCTCCAGATGTGGAGGAAAATTCAATATCATCATGTGATTCTCTGTCAAGCTTTTTCTCATCTTACTTCCTCCAGACCAGAATTTCATTTCCTGAATATGATACTTGGTCATCATCAGTAACAGCCATGCCCCCCTGAATAACTGCAGTGTCAAGAACACAGATAACATACAGCTAATACACACAGCCATGTGTGTGCAGATGGCATTTATCTCTTCAGTTCTCCACGTTTCATAATTCCATGACTGACAATGCATTCCCAGATCTGCTCAATATGCAGGGAGCTCAGAGACACAGTCCCTTTAAAAATAAGGAAATGTGAAAGAAAATTGGCAAGACTTTGGTGGAATCTCTAGCAAAACTACCTGTGCCTCCACGTAGCTGCCCTATCACTTTGAGCCTATTGTAGGCTTACTATTAAAAGACCTGAACTTTTTTTTTTTTTACTCAGACAACAATGAATAATAAAGCAAAAGATCTATTTATCTGATGATAAAAAACATAAAGCAAAAGTAAACCAAGGGTTTGGCTTTAGGCAAACATGGGAGATAGGTTGAAAAAGGGAGGTCTAAGGCAATGCAGGTGGTCAGCCTCTGGGAAAGCCACTCTCTTTTAAGTAATAGTTTAAAATTTAGTTTATAGTAAAATTTGTGTGCCTTGCTGGAAGTAACCTGGTAGCAGTGTTACAGACTATATAAAAAATGGACTTTCAGCACACACAGAGAAATGCTGCAGTATTAGTTCAGGCTGGTTGGTGATGCTGAAACCTGCTCAAAAGCTTGTTATATCCCTTAATCTCCCTTGGCACAGAGATGCCATCAGAGAACCATGTGCTGGTATTTTGATTGAGGCTGCTGAAAAAGGAGACTGTCTGAATCCTGACTGAGCATCAAGGATTTTTCAAGGATAAATAAGTAAGTAAAAAATCCAAATTCTGCACCACAGTATTTCTTCCTCAGTAGTACCAAGATCTGTAAAAAACCTTCCAATCTCACAGAGCTCAAGCCAACAACAACAGATGTGAGCACACATATATGGAGTCAAGGAGCAAAGAACAAATTTTCAAATCAGTGATTGCTCTTCTTTATAAGTGTATCTAAAGATTGCACAAGCAGACACCAGTGTTACTCCTCTGATGACCTAATACTGAAAAAGCTATTAATATCTTGAGGTATTGAGCCTTCTTTCCTCCCCACACATTCTCAGCACTTCATTTGCTGCGCCTGTCATTTCAGCCACTTCAGTCCCAAAGAAAAGTGAAGGGAAAATGCAAATAACTGCCTATTCAGGACACATGAAGGCTGCTCAGTGTTAGGACATTTATCTTCACTTATGACAAGAGATAAAACCACCCAGGATGTAGTTGCCTGTCCTCCTCATGAAGAAAAATGTCATAGCAGATCGTCATGTACTATATACAGCAAAATTGCTAACAGGCTTTGCAGAGGAAAGAAACATCTCAGCAGTGATACAGATGGTAGGTTACATGTCATGGCTGTGACATCAGAAATGAAACACACATCACTTTAAAATAGGAGATGCAAAAATAAGGCACGGCAGAAGAAATACCACTACAACAACAGTACATAAATTAGCTAAGGGCAACTAGTTAGGTTATTTAAAAAGTTAAAATTGTATTAAAGAGCAATGAGTTGTTCATGGAAGTCCACAGTGCTTTCAGAACTAGCTTCAGTGTGGCCAAATATCTATCCCATGGTCACAGTGTATTTTTGCTGATCAGACTCTATTGACATGTAACCTCTTTTTCACATTAATTTACTCAGCATTTACCTTCTAAGAAGTACTTAGCTTTAATATACTAGACATACTCCTCCTACAAAGATATAGTAAGAACTGATTTTTTTTTTTTAATCAGGTGTATTTGATAGCTGCAATCAGGTAGACAGAGATTCAATTCTTGTTTTGTTACAAAAGTGAAGACAGTGTATGAGAAACACCATCCTTTTTCAAGTGAGAATAAAGCAGGACTTGGTGACTGATGAAAAGAAGCATTTTCTCCAACATTGCATGGTGAGTGCATGCACACAGCACCGTGGTGTTAGTCCCTCTTAGCCTGCACCACAAAGACCCCCAGTGCTGCACTGGGTGAGCTCAGGATGGGGGCCACGTCCCCTGTGCCCCATCACAAACCTGCTGAGCTTCCTGGGAAGCAAGAAAAGGACATTCCTCAATTTTCAGGCTGCCAAAAGTTTGTTAAGGTTAAAAATGGCGAACTGGGAGCAAGACTTCTGCTTCCTAAGGTTTGTCTTGTAACAGATGAGGGGTATCTTTGAGAGCAATTCATGTTTCTGCTGTGGTGCACAGAAACATCTTAATGTACACTTAGGACCTTAAACTAGATTTCTAAAGAATCTGTTTGCTCTTGTGTATGGCCACAGTGAGGTCAAGCCCTACTGACATCCTTATTTACTATTATAAATTTGCTTTACTCAACTAGAGCAGTAGGGCTCGATATTGACAGGATTTGCATGTTTTAAAGTAAACATTTCCTTTTTTTTTTCTCTCAAATAGATCTCTAGTTTTCATTGCCTCCAGGTGTTCCCCTCCAAAGTAGAATATACTGTATGAGACCTGTTCAGTCAGTACAGACAATGTGGGATTTTTAAGGGTGCTTTTTGTGAGGCAGACTGGCTGCAGGGCCAATGGCCATTGCCTCTCTACTCTGATGTACACTATGAACTCACTGATGACAACTTTCTGTGCTGGAGTGAAGGGAAGATGAAGGTGGAGGCATTTACAAAAACTACTACATTGTGTTGTATCTAGAGGTCAGTTACAGTCTTACAATTGTCTTTTGTTCTGTTGCCAGATCTTCACTGAAACCATCTGTCTTCCTTCATTAGTGTAATTACAGGTTTATTCACCTCTACCATTTGAAACAACTTCTAACTTAACATCTACATGGAATAGACAGAGACTTGACCAAAATCATTTCATATTGAAAAAACCCAAATTAACACCTATTGTCTAAAGGACTATCAGACATGGAAAAAACCAACCAGTCAGCCACATAACAAAAATGCTGCAACTGTAAAAGTCCTTTAAAGGTCAAGTAAAAGAAGAAACAACATGAGGGAAAAAAAAAAAGGAAGAGAGAAAGGGGTGGCTTCCTTTCTCACCTGCTCCCATCTTGTTTCAGGAAAAGGGAAGGATCTTAGTCAGTATTTTTAAATATATATTCCATATAAATTTGAACTAATCTAGATATGGGAATCAGCTGTTAAGAACTGACACAGGATAAAGTTGGGGTCTGAATAATAAAGAATGTTGTTTCCATCACCTTTCTTTTCTCTCTAAGAACAGGCTGCTGCAACATGTGAGTTTTCCATTTCCCTTATGGAAAATGAGAAATCATGGAATTCTCAACTATGACCATCCACCCAGGAAAAGCTGAGGCATGCAACAGACTAAGAACACTTTATAGTTCTATTACTCCCAAGTTTACTTTCTAAATTATGCCTTCTTCTGGTCTCAACTATCATTACAACAGTACAGATATTGAGCTATACCAGCCCTGAATTTATCCTTTCCTCTGAAGAAGATCCTGTATATCTAACATTATAGAATATGTATCCAGTCCCTCAGGGAAAAATTCCAACAGGCAAGATGTTTGAAAGTAATGTCTTATGTTTGGAGAGACAGTCTTTCCTCTTTGGAGAAACTGTAACTTCAGCAGGTACATATTTAAAATTCACACTAGTACCTTATACTAGCAACTGATATGGAAATGATTTGGTTTCTTATTTGATGAGCACAAATACTTATTGTGAATTATATCAGCCAATGCTTTTCTTTCCTTTCCTAAATAACCTGACTGCATCCAATCAATGGTGAAGGCTGTATTAAAACTGTATTTGAAGTCTTGCAATATTTTAGATTTATTAGAAAATCAAATTTTGGAGTTACATGAGAAAATATCAGCTATTTGCTTGTTTCTTTTGTATTAAGATCTCGCTTTCATCCCTGCAGCAGAAGCTGGAAAAAACATCATCTATCATGACAAAAAAAAAAAAAAAA
>VXBS01007369.1:369399-481638 GCA_013400255.1 Sitta europaea
AAAAAAAAAAAAAAAATCAGAAGATAAAGATCTTCTCATTTTCGATAGAAAAACTTAACATTTTAGATATAGCAAATTATGCCTTTTGAACACTTTGAACTAGCAATGCAAAATTTTGATTAGGATTGTTCAAATGCCTTGTGCTTTACCATGACAGCAGACAGGTCAGGGAGCAAGGGTAAATGGAAAGGCCAGCACCTGGGACAGCTATGGTGCAACCATCAATTCAGCCTAAAAATAATTAAGGCAATCCTCAGAGTTGTCTGGCATTTAAAGAAGCCAAAATACCCTCTAGTAATCTTCAGCAGAACTTTCAAGAATACAGAATTATACCTGATGAATACATACACCGAATCAACAAGCATTTATCATCAATTTGAATCATTGAGGGTTTACGGATTTTTGTTGGAATTATCCTTGAAAGAGCTCTGCAGGCAAGTTTTGTGCTGAAAAATGTTATTTTCCCTGATCTCTCCCCAGTACACCTAATGGGGTTCACTCCTTCTCCAAACTGAGTATTCAAAAGGTGTCCAGATTGCAGGAAAGAATGCTCAAATCAAGGAAAAAATGCTATCATTTCTACTCACTCCCACCACAGTGCTTAAAAAGCTCAAGTTTAACTCTGCCAAGCATATAAACCTCCAAATCTGTTAGATATCAATTACCATGTATTTAATTTCACAGCTGTGCCTTTTCCCTTTCTGATTCACCGCCGCCACCTTTTTCTGCTTCTCCAGCTCAAGTCTTTTGCATCTGGTCCATAATCAGGTCCTGATGATCCTTAATGCCCTGATTTCAGAGCCCAGCACTCCCCAGTGCCTTTCTCCATCCTGAGATTTCTGCAGATTCCCTCTCCATCCTCTGTGAGGCTGTGCAACTGTAATCCCTCCTAAGAGGCTGCTGCTGATCCTGCTGCATGGATTAACCAGGGTAAAATGCCTGTGTAATGAATTCAGACCTTCCAAATGGAGCAGCCCAGGTAAATCTAATCTAACCAACTGCCTTTTATCAGCTGCACACAAGAGATGGGAAAATAAGCTTCATTTCAAGCCTCAGTCACATAGCCACAGCCACGTTATTATTTTTTTGGTATTTAACAGAATGAGCATCTGTGAGGAATTCTAAGGTACACTCTGTAGTTAGACATGGCCAGATTTGGTATGGCTCAAGATTCTTTGAAAACTGTGAAATGACAGTATTTTCATGCCTGGGTTTGATTCTTTCTTTTAAAAAGAGAAAGGGAAGAACTATTGCTGAACTTCCAAGTGCAATTTTGCTGCTTTCTTCTTGTGAAATCTGTATTCCCATGCCAGATGGTGTCTGAGTTATCAAAGTTATTACCCTAAACTCAATTAGGGAAGAATGAAAGTAATTAAGTAGGGGATGAAATGACAGAAATATTCAAGATATAAAGCATCTAATATAGGTGAGGACTCTCTAAATTAGATAGAAATTCATCTCTAAATGCAACCTAAAACAGAACAGCTTGAGCCTTCACTCCCAAATATTCTGAGACACTGCACAAAATTCAGAACTTGCTCACGTGGGCACGATTCCCAGTGACAGTGGCTATAGAAGGTGGGAGTAATTTTTTTTTTCTTCTGGAGAGCCTATTACTAGCAGTCACCAAAACCACTCTGAAACAGTTATGGCTCAAAATGTTCCTGTATCTGTTGTGGAATGGCATCTCAGGCTGTTTTGTAAACTCAGGAATGCTTGTTTCCTCTCTTCATCCTGGCTGGTTTGTACACACCACAGCAAAAAACCAGCTACAGCAAATAACATTTTACCATAAAACCTGTGAAACAGACACCACATATGTACTGCTAACACTTACTTTCAATTTCTTTTTTTCTTTCCCTTCCATGAATTCATCTAAAGTCAGCACTGAGCTACAGGTATGACTGAGAACTGCAGCTATAGGTTTTAAGTTGAAGCAGCCAAAAATTATTTTCAACCTACTAATGATGGTCTACTTATAGGAGAAATATGTAAGAAAACCCAATGAAAACAAATCTCTTTTACTTACCAACAGTCACTTTTGCATAGCTTCAGCTGACAAGAATGATATTCATGGATAAAACTAATCAGGATTATTTGCTGCTGCTCTGGAGGCTGTTCACTCATTTGCTCTTTGTTAAAGAGAGATATATAACCAAAGTCTCAAAAGAAGTGTAGATGAAGGACGGTAAGGCAAATATTATTTTGTTCTGGAATGCTGAGAACTGGAGGTGCATGCTGAAAGGAACATATATTGCTTTAGGGAACAGGGGTGTAGCTTGTGCTACTGCCACAGGGAAAATCTCTGGCTGGAAAGAAAACAAATTAAATCCTAATAATGCCTGTATCTCTTGCTCCTCCACACACCATAACATAGTAATACCACACCATGCCATGCCGTACCTAAAAGTACAATAGGAATGAATACAAGAATTTCAAGTATAAGCAAGTGCAAGTTATGAAATACCAGAAGTATTCTGCCTTCATTTGCCTCATGGGTGCACAGCACAAATTAAAGCACAGAGCACTTCTGCATGTACTACCAGGGGAGATGCAAGCCCTTACAGTGGTTCCAGTTTGCAGGGCACTGGCCATGATACATGTGCTTAAGAAAAAAGCTCTTTTCCCAACACCATAAAGAAAGGACTATTTTTAATGCAGAGTACTTAAATATTGGTTGTAGCACAGCCTCACAAAGGTTGCAAACTTGGGAAGGGAATGCAGCAGCTCCTCAGAAGGAAGGGCAGAAGCAGAGGCAGTGGGCATGAACTTCCTAAAGGGGCTGGGGCACAGGCTGAGGGAATCTGCCTTCAGTTACATCCTTGCCACACCAGGGGCACACACTTCTCCTGAGCAGGGCTGCTCTCAACGGCTACACTGGCACCAGAAACAGAAATATTCTCAAGACTCTGATTTCTGCAGCTCAAGACAGAGAAGGGTGGCCTGGAGCACAGTCACAGCATAGCCACCACTGGCAAGTCTCAGAAAATATGATCCATGACAAGAAAAGCTGGCTTATGCCACTGGGAACAACAAAACTTGGATCAGGCAGAAACAGAGAAAAAGTCACGACTGGAAACTTCTGCCTCTCCTGGGAACTGATTCACTAGGGCCAAACAGGACATGATGAGGCACTGTATGGTATCCATGGTATTAAAGGCTACAGAGGGAGAAAAACTGGAGTTGCCATCAGTCCAGCTGCCACATTCCTGGAGAAGCCTCGTGAGCACTGCAGGTGAGGGCAGTGCCAGGTGGGGTAGGAACACCTGCCTCCTGTGCCACCAAGGGCACTCTGCAAACAGTTCCTTTTCTCACCACCAGTACAGCTACCAGCAAATCACAGTGAGTGTGTCCTGCCAATTGAATTTCAGTGCTCAGAGGAGTTTGGACCCAGGGCAGTGCAGCAATGGGCTTATGTGTGTCTTCAGGAAAAAGAGCTTAAACTCTTAGTGCAGTGGAGTATGCAGAGAGAGCAGTGAACAGGAGAATCAGTAACTCGAGGTCACATTCCACATCTTGCCTTGGGAAATGGAAACAGCAGGAAGGAGGCACCAATCCCATTTAAAAGAGAGAACACGAACCAGAAAAATAAAAAAAAAGCATAATGAATGATAAAAGAGATGGAGAAATTGAGACAAAGATGCCAAAAACACCTCTTGGGTTTGAGAGAAGCATAGCAGATGCTGACCTTAATTTCAGTTTTACTAAGGAAAAATATCTGGTACACTTCTGGTTAATATGTTGGGAAAAAAAAACCAAAAACCCCACACAAACTCTTCAGACTGCTCAATTTTAGGGAAAACTAAAGAGCACATATATTACTAAACTCACCTATCCAAGTTTCAGGGGACAATGAAATCCTGGAAAACTCATACCCCAAGCTTCTGTAATGTTGACTTACTCAGAGGTATGAGAAATAAATCTAAACCAATGGATATATTTATAGAAGAGCAATTCTCCATAAGCACTGACATATTCATCAGCACTTTCTTTGAGAGAAAAAGAAAATTACTAACGTCAGTAAAAGCAGTGGTGACTCCCTTTATAATTCAGATGAGGGAGAATCCTACCACGCATCCAGGAGGCCAAAATTACTAAGTCAGTGATTGAGAACTCTTTCCCAGAACAGCTTGCTCTGCCAAACCTATATTTTTATCTTAATTTGAAATTAATTTATTCCCCAGCTGTCAAGAAAAGTCTAGCAATCAAAAACTTTTCTCTTTTCTTTTTTTTTTTTTCCCTTTTTTCTCATTCCTAATTCCAGTGGAGACTGGGAAAAGGAAGAATGATGAGAGATAGAAAAGCACTCATAATTATTGTTTTCATTTAGGTGATGGAGAAGATGAGTATTATTTAATTTTAAAAATCCCCCATATTGGTACTTTACAATGAAATTCTATTATCTGGACTATTATTTTTTATGTCTTTCTACCATTTTGTAAAAAAAATAAGTGCTTGAAGATCACCTAGATGATTATAATCACATTGCATTAAAAGAAACAGTCACTGAGGAGCCTGAGAGGCACAGACTTCAAAGAAGATGCAGGTAGGTGCACTCTTAGGAATCTGTCTTTATTCACATTGCTTAAATGGCTTTAAGAGTAAAGTCCTAACAGCCTAACTTTGCTGTTGAACGTGAGATTTAATATTCTCCTGACCCTGCTATGCCAAGACTTCTTATAAGCCCATTGTGAGGGCAGGCACCTGGCAGCCTCAGGAAACACAGGAGGGGCACAAACCCACACACCTATAACAAGATTTTAATGCCCACAGCTGCCACTGAAGGCTTTGACCACAGCCAGCTTTTATTCTGATGTGTACTGCAACAATTCCATTTAGAAGATGTCAACTTCTGCCTTAAACCCAGATTGATAATGAAAATCATGCCAAAATGGAACTGTGAACACTCCTGTTTTAACAACTGAGGCCAGTGCCCTGTCCTAACAGTGACCATTTGCTTTGTACAGGTAACAGAGCATTTCAGGCAGCTCTCCAGTGTGAGTTTTGACAAACACAGCCTAGTTTCAGGCTGCTCCATTCGCCACAGTGCCTCTGAGGCTGCCCACGCTCAGAAATCTCAGAATCAGAGCTGCTTGTGCTACCATGCAGCAGTTAAGGCATCTTTTAGTGGAGAAGAACAGGCAGCCAAACAAATGAAACATCTGTATGTGGTGGTGCTCTGTGGCTATGAAATACTAAACAAAAGGATTTTTGGAAAAACAGTTCATTAATTTCATCTTAAGTAAGAATATTGATTAAAATGAAAACATTCCCTGCTCACTTTGCTAGCTCCAAATACAATAGAGGTCCTTAGAGTACCTTTTTTTTTTTCCCAGCAGAGTTCAGGAAAATTAAAAACAAAACTAAACAACAATCTGTAATCACTTTATATAATTATATTAAAAGTGATCTTATTTGGTAACAAGCTAACAACCAAATCCTTGTTCAGGGGATTTTTCAGGCTTTCAGGCAGTACACCTAATCTTCCAGAGAGACTTCCTGAGCCATGAAATGGGCTATGAAAATGTTTAATCCCTGACTGAACTGCTATCCTTGTGGAAGCACTGTGAGTACATACAATTACACCAGAAAAAAATCCATGTTCACCAGCAGTACATCTCATTGTGGGGAGGCAGCTTATTATCTCACTACAGAGAGGTTGTTTTTACTGGTGCAGTTGCCTCCATGCTGGAAAAGCTTCACCAGAACAACACACAAATGATTGTCTGCTGGGGAGGGACTCTGAGAAAATCCACTCCTTAGACCACTGCAGTGTTTTGCACTTTCCTTCCTTTAGACTTCTATAAATAGCATTTTTTTAATCACCAGCAATTTAACATATAAATAAAGCTTGGGAGATGGAGTGGGATTTTTAGAATAGCAGCCATTAGTTACAAGAACAAATAGGCTGTGCTCATCTTCCTAAATCTCTCAGATACTTGTGAACTTGTTATGTGGGCTATTTCCCCAGCTGCTAAATCACTCGGGTACAACTGAAAAGCACATTCTTACTCAAAATAAATAGTCTCCAAGACTTTCAAAAGAGGATGGTCAAGATGGTGCCTTCTTAGTTAATACTTAAATCTTAACACAAATTAGAAAGTTATTCCAAATTGTTCAGCCAATTTAGCCTTCTAAACATTTGTAAAAAGAACAGATTTATTTTGTGATATTAACAACATTTAATCCAAGCAGAAAAACTACTGGATATCCAAAATCACTGATTTACTTTTTTCTTCAAACTATGTATTTTCCAAAACATTTTGTTGAATTTGAAGAGTTTTTTCCAAGTTTTTGAAAGCATAAGGGCAATTTTTCACTTAAGTAAAAAAGACATTTGCCCAAAATAATAATTTGTGAAGGTTTGCTTCATTTTTTTTTTCAAAAAAAGAGCAACTCTCAGAAAGGAATAGGTAGAGAGTGCCTGGCTCTAGGCAGTGGCAAGAATGGTAGAGACAAAGATCACTCTTGTCAGAAAAACAGCATGGCTTTCTGGCATTTATTGCTATCACTTATATGAAGATATTTTATAAACAAAACGACAAACATTATAGACAGAAGATTCTGTAAGGCTCAGGTTAGCATTAAAAGAGTATAAATTAGACATCTTCTATATTGTCCTTCTTCTGCTATTTTTTTCCTCAATAAGTTCCATGAAGACCAGCAGTTCAAACTCATATGAGAATTCTGGTTATCAGTATAGAAGAAAAGCTGGAGGAGACACTACATTAAGCACTTGCTATTTTGCAGCAAAAATTGTATTTAAAAAGTTATCACAGATGGCACATACTGGTGCAATGTGGTATGGCTTTCATCATGGGGTCAGCTGCCAAAATAAAGATTTGGACACACAGTTGTACAAAAAACAGATCAAGAACTTTGGGTCCAAAAATTCCTCAGCTGTGATCCACTCAGGAAAGTTTCCCTAGGAGCTATAGTAAATACAGAAAATCTGCCCTCCATATCACTGGAAAACACAGCTGAACTCTTCCCACTTTTGCATGACCACGGTGCTGGGCTGCCAGAGGAGGCTAGGCAATAATCTGGATTCTCATCAGCACTTGTGAAATTCCCATTTTATAAAATCAGAGTACAAGGAATCTCATTTCCTTGCAGTGAACCAGCTCCAAGCACAACACTCTATCTTTTTTAGTTTCAACGAATTTCATGGCAGAACTGGACGAAGCCATCTGCTGCCAATCGTCTTGGCAAGGGGCAGCACTGCTGCTGGCTGCTGCCAAAGCACAGCACATTGCCACGCAGCTGCCAGAAACCAGCCAGCTCCAGAGCCCCTGGGCACTGCCTCCTCCTCCCCATCCCCGAGGCCACAGCCTGCCCAAAGCACAGCTGGCACGGCCAGGGGGGCTGAGAGCTGGGGCTGCACTGGCGAGCAGGCAGCGCCTCTCTGCCCGTGTCCCTCCCTGGTGGCCACTGTCACGGTGACAGGAGCCCTGTGAGGGTGTCCAGCAGACTGCTGCCCTGAAAATCAGCCTGCTGATCTCTGTTAGTGCAGTGGAGTCAGTGCTCAGGAACTGAGAGACAAACAGGAATCATGTTTGCATTCCTTTGTAAAAGATCTCACCTGATGGACTTCTCCAGTGCCCAGTGGGGATGGAGAGGTGGGAACTTCTCTGTCCAATCTCTGATCACTGTCCAGAAAATTAAAGATCAACAATAAACTGGAGAATTCTTTTCTTCTCTACCTGAACACCTGTGGTGTGTGTTGCTGTGTGTTCTATCTGTGTCACAGTAACCAGCAGACACAGCCTCCCCTCTGGCACTCAACCACTTGGGAGGGCTAGGAAGGCTGCTGGTGGCCATGGGCTATTTCAGATTGCCAGTTCCTGATGGTGGCCAGGGGTTATTTCAGATTGCCAGTGCCTGCTGGTAGCCATGGGCTATTTCAGATTGCCAGTTCCTGATGGTGGCCAGGGGTTATTTCAGATTGCCAGTGCCTGCTGGTAGCCAGGGGTTATTTCAGATTGCCTGTGCCTGCTGGTGGCCAGGGGCTATTTCAGATTGCCAATGGCAGTGAATTCAGCCAGGCCATCCTCCTGCTCCTCCTGGCAGCTCACAGGACCTGGGGTCAGGCTGCCAGAAAGGATGGGCTGAGTTGTTCAGCTCCCTCTTTAACTGAGGGGTTGTCATTCAGGCACCAAGGCAGCTCAAAGGAACTTAGCTCCTATTTTTAAGGAGGATTTTGATCACTGTATTGTGAAGCATGCTGAGAAGAGCCTTGAAAGCTTCTCCAAGAACACACTGATAAAATTTTAATTTGCAGTGGAGTTTGGGAGTGCACAGACACATACCCAGTCCTTGTGTCAACCACTGCCAATCATTTCAGGAGAACCAGACAGTAATGAACTCTCTGAACAGGAAACAATGGTGAAGCATCTAGACATCACTAGCACACATCATGAGCTTCAAAATAATTGGTGATATTCTCCAGGGTCTCACAACTGCCATAGTGGAGCTACGTAGGATTTCAGGTAACAAGTGAGAGCAAAACTATACTTAGCCCTGCTAATGGCAGAGAAAAACTGACAAGTAGCTCCCTAAAGGTTTAAAAAGAAAAGAGTAAATAAACCTTTCACCTCACCATCCATCAAGATTTTTTGAAACAAGTCCACTGATAACAATGGCAAAACTTCCAATTTTCTGATACAGTCTCTTTCAGTCTTTGCTAAATCTCAAAAAAAGTTAAAAAGTCATCTAAAAAAAAAAAAAGGGCAACATCCTGTCACGGCTGTTTCTTAAATTATCATGTTTGGCAAATATAGGCAAAGAGGCTAGACTAAGTTCCCTGTTTTTTGTTGATCTGATGTGTTTTTAGAGGTTCTAAAAGAGAGAAATTATTTCTTACAGATTATTCCGATTAGGAGAAAATCAGAGTCAGTGTATTTACAAACTAGCACCCTAAAACATGTCAGAAATCAACATAACAATAGGTAGACCTGATGCCTAACAGAGAACAAATCAATCCAAGCAGACACAGATTATTTTACAATACATACTCTGTGAGCAACAAAGGAATGAGCAGGGGGTTAAGGAGAGAGCAAAAAGCTCAAACACTATTATCTTTTACTACAAACTACTATGAAGAGAGCCAGCAACCACTAGCAGCAGAGACACCAGTCCTACAGGATTTACAGGCCATAAAGACTGCTAGAGAGAATTAAATGAATTATTCTTAGCCAGTATTAACTATTATCTAAAAGCAAAAGTATCCAGTCAAAGAGAATCCCTGCTCTCCTCTACTGCTCAAGGTGGGGAGTTCAGGAAGCTGAAGCCACACTGACAAACCAGCAAGAATTTTAACCTAGCTGCCCTGTGTCAGAAAAATGCACCTAGTCTGGTTTTCAGGTCTGGAGTTTGAGTTTCTACAACTCTGTTTTCCTGATGTTCTGGTTTGCTGAAATTCCTTTCCCAGGAAAAGAGCACAAACATCAGGGCAGTTCTTCTAACAGCATCCATGCTATGATTTCCTTTCTGTGGGAGGGATTCCCTCTTGCTGTCCCTCTGGTTTGACCAGTGTGGGTGAAGGGATTTGTCTTTCATTCACCAATCACAGTGGCCTGTGGAAAATTTTATATAAGGGAAGAACTTCTATGAATAAAGATTCATTCTTCACAAAGCCTTTGGAGAAAATCTCACAAGAGTCTGTGTCGTGGGTGTTACTGCAACAACAACAAATGCACTTTGTGCAGCATGTTTGTTTTCATTTCTTGCTCTGCATTGTCTCTAGGATGCCAGTAACCCAGCCCAGTAAACATGCACATGCATGTGAGCCACCAAGAACTCCCAGCAGGCAGTGTGCTTGACTGAGATGACTGAATTTATGTAAACACTCAAGTTTATGCAGGATCAGGGTCTTGTATTTTGGAATAGGACGTAACTCATTTTGTATCTTACATATTCAGTGGGAAACAAGCTGTGAGTGCAGTCTTGGGGTTCTGTATTTAAAGTCCAGAAATTCAAATTCATCCATGGTTCTCACAGTATCCATTGCTCTCTCCACTTGCACATATGTAGTGTTTTGCATTGCTGTTTATGGCAAGAAATTTATGCTCTGAAGTGTATGTAAACACTACCAACTTATGTTTCCCACAGCTGCTGTAACTCTAAAGTTCTTGGCTTCTGTGCATTTAAATTAACAGTCACAGCAATACACCAAAGCCTCTTCTTGCACTGAAATTCAATTCTAGGTGATTGTTTTACAGTATATAACCAAAACACTCCTATTGATCTCTGGCTCAAACAGCTTTCCTCCTCAGGACATTCTGAAATTCTCTGAACATTGAGTGGCAGGTCACTCACTGCTATTCCTGCACAGCATCTCACCTTCATCCCTGTCATTTGCTCACAACCATGGAGGGTTTTTTCAGCATGCCCTTGTGAAAGGTCCTGTTCAGAGCACCTGGGAAGTTTTCAAGTTAAGTCTTGTTGAAAACAGTCACTCGCAGGAAAAAAAAAAAAAAAATCCAAACGAGACACCTAATATTGTTTGTCCTCTATCCTTTGTCAATCTCCACAGCATTTCAATCAATACCTTTGTACTTGTCCCCTCCTCACCATGATATAAATAAACTTCTAACCAAAGAAATGCTGGGTACCTCAACTCAATAGGTAACTTTAAGAAAGTCAGAACTGGCAAAAACAGGGACAAAGAATGAAATTATTTCCTATTACAGCTAAACAGTAATTGAATCGTATTTGCAAGGAAAATTATTTTCACCTGGAAAATAAGCAATTTTCTCAAATAATTAAAAAAAGTCATGCATAGGGTCTTCATCAAAATGTAAAATTCCATCCTGAACAGTCACAGTCTGTGAACAACTGTAAGCCTCTTAAAAAGACATTTAGAATGGAAACATTTTGTCAATCTCAAATCTTTATGAAAACACTTCAACATCTTCCTGTCTATATTTGTACAATATATATATAAAAAAATGAAGAATATAGAATACTGTTCTGTTCTGGTGATCTTTATTTAAGAAGGAACTCAATAAGATGAATTATGTGAAAACCTACAGAGTGCTGGCAAACCTATTTCAGAATGAAGAGCTGAAGGACAGAAATCTATTCAGATAAACAGAAGTATAGCTAAGAGGCAATTTGTTAATATACTTTAGAGAAATAGTAAAGTTCACTCCAACAAGACTTCCAATTCTAAGAGAATGCTACAGGAATCAGAGATTTATAACTGAATTTTCAAAAATAAAAGACAGAAACAGTCCAAATTTTGAGCAAAAGAAGTAATTGAGCATTGACAGAACTCACCAAGAACCACCAATAATTTCCTGTCTGCGTATTTTAAAATCAAGAACAAGTTTTTGTAAAAGGCAATAAAAAACCCTGTGGTCAAGGTCATGCAGAAGACTCCAGCTGCATCCTTCTGCCTGGCACACTCGAAATTTCCTTAATGTCAATGATTCTGATGAAGGACTAAGGGAGTACAATCAGAGGTAAAAAATGTGCATCTCAGAGCTCAGTGGTAACCCCTGCCTGGAGAACCACAGTTCTGCAATTTCAAATTTGGAAGTGCAGGAATCCAAATGTTTAAGGTATGTGAACTAATGAAGTTCCACCACATTTCCACTGTGAAGCCAGCCAAAGCCAAACTCTGCATTAATCTGCTGCCACATCTCATGGCACCAAAATCTACAAAATCACACAAAACTTGAGCATTACTGGCTGCAACCAAAATAAGAAAGAAGTAATATAAATGTTAATGAGATGATGTCTGATTCACTTTATTTAAAAGCCAGACTAATCCCATAATCCTAACAAACAAAAATATTAGGCTCTCCACAATTACAACATAACATTGTCCAGATGGCCCTGTCTGTGGGGAAGAAGAAGAACAAGAGGCTTTACAAGTTAAATTCCAGGGAAAACGTCCAAGTCCCAAGGAAAACTAACACAGACCTACTTGTGGAGGTGTTGAAACAGTGACTTGACTGCAGTAAGTAGCAGCTATAGCTTACAAAGGCATTCCATCTCATTTTTGAAGGGGAGTCAGGTGCACATACTCCAACACTGCTAAAGAAAGAACAGTTTGTGTCAGGTACATTGAACATTCTTCCGTTCCCCTTCCTAAATTTGGGTGGTTTATTCAAGAGCTACAAAAACTAGAAATCAGCCATTGAGTTCTCAATGTTATCTGCACTAAAAAAACTGGACAAATAGAGAATTAGAAAGTTCCTCATTTTGCCTGGTGAAGCCTCATTGTGTGCAATAATTGGAAAAGCCATTTTAGTCACTCTGAGGCAGGAGTACTGTGCCAGGACACAAACATTCAATTCTTTGGACTGCAGTGCCCCTCTGTGTAAGCTCAGCCCATGATGCTCCAACACAGGCTGAAAATGGGGCTTCAGAAAAATTTCAAAAGGGGTCTTGGAGCTAGATGATTGAAGCTAGAAGAGCAGTCCCTCAAGAAAAGGCTTTGATATCTGACTAAATAAAGGAAAGAAGTGAATATGCTGACAAGAAAAGATGAGAAATATGTCTACTCAGCACATACCAATGACTTGGAAAGCAGTGTATGTCTGGCTGACTAAATTAACTGAATGTGACCTTTCTTCCTTATTGAGAGACTTTAGAAAATCTCGAATTTTTGAACACAGTAAGCACCATGATTTTACACAATATAATTAGTTGCATTTCAGACAACTCAAAGACTTGATTTTGTTAACAGGAACATAAAGCAGGATATCTTCTATCCAGTGGTTGATACTAAATAACCAGGGGAAGACAGTGTGCTCAAAAATAAAGGAATTTGTGCCAGGAACAGCCAAGAACACTACATAACACCTATTGGAAAGGACAGGCTGTTTTATTGACTTGAGTATTTATTCTGTGTCAGTAATCAAAAAGGAGAAACAAAATGGTCATGATGACTCTTGGGCCTGTTGCACTGATGCCAAATGCACTAAGTGCACTTAAAGTAATGAAAAAGTTCATCCAGAAGTCAGAAGATAGAAAACTAATTGATAGGAATATAATTTTTTTTTTAACTATCAATCTGATAAGACTGATTTTATCTTCTCAATCTGATTTAAAGTTGGCAAGTAAAGATGATGCACAGATGCAAAAGTTAACGTATTAAGGCATTGCAAGGTGTGTGGTCTAGTGACATGCTTTCTTGTTAAAAAGATACAATAGCAGGACATTCCACTTGAAGAACTAAAACCTGGCTACTTAACCAGACTGCAGCACCAAGTGTCTGTTATGAAACAGGAACACCTCTGGGACCTCAAAGTGCTCAGTACTATGGTGGCTCCTATTTAACATTTACTGATGCTTTGGAAATTTAAAAAAAAAAAANNNNAAAAAAAAAAAAAAAAAAAATCAAAACTTGACATACAAAGTGTAAATTATGCTAAAGACAAGGCAGTCCTGCCCACTCTGACAAAATTCAGTTCCTTATGTCCAACTGCTGCAAAGGAATATATTTGAGAACAAACAATGCAGGCTAGATCTATAAAATAGAAAGCTGTATTTTGGAAAATACTGATCATGGAAGGGACTTAAAATCAGCAGAGGTAAGCAGATAATTTAAAAAAGAGTTTCAAGAACTGAGATTGTAAGTCATTTGGTACTTGGAAGTGTAACTGGGGAGTAAAGAGCAGGAAGTGATAAACACATGTAAGAGTGATGAGAATGATATTTCACACCACTATGACTTCTGCCACGTGCACTTTTAAAGGCTTGTTGAAAACCTGGAGAGGGCTCAAAAGAGAGCCAGCAAAAAAGGGAAAACTAGAGATAGTGCCCCACAGCTGAAGGAGGTGAAAGTGTTCAGCTTGCTGGAGGGACACTGAGAAGGGAGCTGAGCGAGCTCCCCGAGCCCCCCACGGCAAGGAAAGAGCAGGAGAGCTCTCCCATCTTCAGCAAAATGATTTAGCAAGAGCCACCAGCTGGAAGATGAATCTCAAACGAGAAATGGGGTCCACAGCTCAGTCCTTGACAATGAGTAACAACTCCACTTCCCAGCAAAGACCAGTTCAGAGCACTGGGATGTCCTTGCTGGTCCTGACTCAGTGAACCCTTGACTGGCAGCAGAGCTCATCACTGCCCCTGGGAACTGCACACTGACAGGATGTGCATGTGAATGCACATGTGAACTGCTACTCACAGAGTCTTGGGTCTCCTTTCAGAGCAAGAAGATTTTTTTTTTGTTCCTCAGAATGCCAAGGAAAAAGTTGAAATTGTTATCCAGTTATAATTCTGATCTAATAATTCATAACCTAAATGGCAGCTAATGAGGACTTATTTTTAGGAGAACAGATGCAGAGTCGCTTTAGAAACAAAACTGGAAATTCAATGTCATGATTTTTGTGCTCCAGAATGCAGGATATTAGGATATTTGGGATTACAATACTGTAAGTGGTATTTTTTCTAGCCAAAGCGACACCATCAGTCAAATTAAATTCTCTGAAATATTTAACAATTGGGAGTGCTTAAAATATTTAAAGTTTTGAGGAATTCTATCCAATCTTTTCTCCTTTTGCCTATTTTTGTGATTTTACTATTCCGTTTTCTTATTTTAAAGACTAAGAAAAGAGAAGGATTTTCTGTTCACACAGAGATAGATATCTTTCTCCTCTTTTTCTGATACTGGAAATAGGTACATAATGAAGTTTCACTAGGGGTGAATTTAATTCGTTCATGACAGTTATATATCACCTAGTTGTACAATTTTTCTAACATATCCCCACTTTTTAAAAAACTCAATTAAAAGAAAAAAACATTTAAATTGCCAGAGATAACATTTATTAGCTACAGGCTAGGACTCACCAGGAAGGCTGAAGCTTAGCTAAGTATCCATCTTCTTATAATTAATCCCTTTTTTCTTTTTTTTTTAAAAGCAAGAAAAATATCTACAAAATGGGAAGAATGGGTAAGACTTAGAGAATAATTACTCTTGAAGGTTTGAGATTTCCAAATACTCATTAAAGAAATGAATGGAATTTATTAAAAAAAAAAAAAAAAAAAGCACTGAATTTTCCTGTTTGATAGATTTCAAGAAAATTGAGAGGTCCACTTTGATTTATCTGCTAAAATGTATCTTGGCGTCCTCCCTTCCTTGCCACCAACTCAGTTCTTTCCTTCCTTTTCCTCCTTTTTTCCCTTCCTTATGTTTTACACTCATTTGATGGTCCAGACTTGGAAAAGAACAAGAAACTAAGCTACATTTTTACAGCCAGTGACATGTGACAACCTCAGCTGCAAACACAGATATCAGGCATCTCTTCCCACATCCTGCTGCCTGGGTACCTGCCTGTTCCTGGCTTCAACAGCTCCAAAGGCAGCAGGGAGGGTGGGCACCCCACACCAGGCTCTGCTCTATCCACACCCCAGGGCTGGCCCTGAAAATAAACCTGCTGATTTGTGTTAGTACAGTGGAGTCAGCTCTCAGGAATTGTGAGATAAACAAGAATCACGTTTGACATTCCTTTGTGAAAGATCTCACCTGATGGACTTCTCCAGTGACCAGTGGGGATGGAGAGGTGGGAACTGCTCTGTCCAATCTCTGGGCACTGCCCAGAAACTGAGAGATACAAGGTCAGCAATAAACTGGGGAGTTCTTTTCTTCTTCTCTGCCTGAACCCCTGTTGTGTGTGTTGCTGTGTGTTCTGTCTGCGTCACAGTGACATCCCAGTGTGCAGCTGGCAGGAGGAATTCCCACTGTAACCAAACCAGGAGCACAGGACACCCTGCCATCCCCTGCACAGGGCTGTCAGGGTCTAGCAATGGCATTCCTCAATTTAATTCTCCCACCTATCTCTGGATGCACAAAAGGCAAAGATCATGGGTTGTGATCAGAACAATTCACTGAAAATGGCAACGAGATAAGAAAAGAAACAGTAACAAGGTTAATAACAAAAGGTACAACAAATGATTCACACAGAACAATTCCCCAGTAACTGACAGTACCAGACAGCTCCCTCCGTGTTTTGGCAAATAGGAACTGGAGAAGTTCTCCAGGAGCTTCTCCTGGAGAGTCCCTTTCCCTGTCCTCAGCAATGACACCAGGGAATACAGAAAAACCTCTGTGTCCTGCTCATGCCCCCTCCTGGCTACCACAAAACCTCAACCTGTCCTGGCCAGAGCAAGGAAAATCGCATTTGGGTTTCCTACCTGCACACAGCATCTCCCCGTTTGCAGCTGGGGCAGAACACAAGCACAGCTTTGCCATTTAGCAAGCCCAAATTGCTCTTCATTCCTCAGGTAACGTGGACTTCTGCTCTAGACTGAATCTGCCACACAGGCAAATTCAAATTTACTGGAAATTCAGGCAACCCAGGAGTCAAGGAAAGCCTGACAGACAGGGAATAACACTTCTTCCCCTTTCCAACTCTGCTCCCAAAGTAAAATGCCCTTCAAACTTTAATGATCTATTTAAACCTTCATCATTCAAAAATACATTCTTTTGTCACTAGAAAAACAGACATGCCTGTAGGTATACCACTCATAGCAAGTTCTTTAAATGTCTTCTAAATCAAGTTGCATTTCAGACAGTGAAAGTTCTACTTTGACTACAAAGAGATATTAAAATAATACCCCATAATTACTAACAGTGATTATCCCCATAACAACTAATTAATAATTTGGGAGTTCTGCTGATTCTTTTGGCCCAAGGCTTTGTGAAAGGAGTAGGAGAGAAACTGCCCTCTGTGCCTACCAGCAGCAGAGAAAAACCTTCCCAGGAAGCAAGGAGGTGCTGCCTGAGAGACAAGCCATAACTGGATGGATCAGCCCTGCAGAACCTCTGGTCTCCTCCACTGCATTGCCAGTCCCTCTGCTCTGAGCCTCCCCTCCTGCCAGGTTGACCATTATCTCTGCACCTGTGGGGATGGCAGCTTGGAATGCAGACACACCAGAGATGTTTCCATTAACTGGTTCACACACTCACACCAGGGAGGCTCAGGCTGCACACAGACTCTCAAAATATCCACATTCCACCTTACCAGCAGCAGTGGATACTGGGTATGTGACAGCAGTTCTTCAGCTGCACTTATTCGAAATGCAATGTAGATATACATTAAGTTTTGCTATCCTGTCACAATGGATTGCTTTGCTTATTTCTAAAAAACATCTGAAAACCTCCCTCCTGGCACCCCTTTTCCCTTTTATCATAAATGACTGAAAAAGCAACAGGTTCTTCTCCTTGCAAAGGAAAATCACTTCTTATCTTTTATTTATTCTTGGTTGCAGTGAAATAGCACTAAAACCACCTGGCAACTAGCTAAAACTAAGGACAAACACCCTCCACAACACCACTAATAGTTCAACACAGAATCATGGAATCAGAAAATGATTTTAGCTAGAAGAGACCTTTAAAGGTCATCCAGTCCCACACCCCTGCAATGGGCTGGGACATCAATCATTATGCTCAGGTTGCTTCAAAGCCCTGTCCAACCTGACCTGGAATGTTTCTGAACATGGGGCATGCACAACTTCTCTGGGTGACCTCTTCCAGCAGGAAAAAGGCTAAAAGTAAGCAGAGAGAAGCAGTGCATAGATTTGTAAAGAAATTTTTTAATTATCTGAAAATCTTGTTTTCTAGTTTCTCCTGGCTGGCCATATGATTTCTCATCACATTTTCTTCAGTGAGAGCCTTAAATATAAGCATGTAAGTTCGTGCAAATAAAACAGATGCAAAAACCCCAAAAGTCAAAAAGAAAAAGAAATTGGTTAGGAGAGGTTTACTTGTAAAGAGGATAATTAATGATAAGAGAGTCCCAACACAAAAACATAAAATACAGCCAGTGGTTGAGGTTTTTTGGGGTTTCTTTTGGTTTGTTTTTTTTTTTATGTTAAGCATAGCTAAGCAGGTATTTAGAGAGCAGAATACAGAGCAGTGTAGGAAAGCATTAGACAGGTGAACTATGCCCATCTGACTTGCATGGATTCTCAAGTCTGAAATGTCTTCTTCTATAGGAAGGAAAATCTGAACCATATTGGATCTCATCTGTTTTAACTGGGGGGATGCAACACTCTCTCTTTTAGTTCCATTTCCAGGCTTCTTGGGTCTTTCACACAGAACACATTCTAACCTTGCTGAACAATATTGCTTGGTTTTACATCTCAAAAATAAACTTTTTTTTTTCCTAGTGAAAATCAATTTTAAAAAACAGGAAGCAAGTGGTGGGTTTTTTTTTAAAGAAACAGAACAAAAATTAATGATGTACATGTGGAGGGAAACTAGCAGTGGTTACAATTTTCTGGTCACCTCACCACTGGAGCAGAACAAGAAACAAACTCCATCAGAGACACAGTAGAACAGCAGCCCCTACTCCCACTGGGCAGCACTGCAGAGATGTCCCCAGGAACCCAGGAGTGGAACAGAGAAAACTGAACACGTGTGACAGGGAGAGAGGGAAATGAAGCACAAAAAAGGAGCACAGCACAAAAGGCTTGAAAGAGTTCAAGGTGTGAAAACACTGAAGAAAACGTCAGAGTGTGAGGGATGTGTGAACCAGCACAAGTGCAAGAGGAAAACAGTGAGCCTGTGAGGCTGAGAGTGATGGAGAGCAAACACAGAGCAGCAGAGCACAGCAGCCACAGGCTGTGACACAGGGACAAATTATTTCCATTTCAAGTCTCAATTAATGTTTTGGCTGCTGCTTTTACCTTCATCGTTGATCAGGAAAGAGTGTTACATGAAAACATTACAGCCAACCAAGTAAAAAAGAAACAAAAACCTACAGTAACCACTAAGAATTATCAATAAACAAGGCACTGGGAAATTGCCTTCTGTTTTGTCCACTGAGCTGAGGCAGTCAGAATGACCATTCAGTGTGTTCTTTGGAAAACAGCACAGTGGAAGAAAGGGCAACTAGTAACTTCAAAAGAGCAACTTAATCCTCCCTTCTTTGATGAACTGTTCTTGTCACAGTCTACTGTGCAGCCAAACATATCACAATAAACCTTCAGCAAGGAATTAGGAGCAGAGAAATTAGGGACTACAGACATCAGGCACAACTATCTGTAAGGCATGAATACATAAGAGATCTTGGGTTTCATGACAAGATTTTGGTGGAGGGGTGACTCATGAACCTTTTGTTTTCTTTTCTCCTGTTCCCCTGAGAAGCAGAGTGAGAGGGTGACTCTGCTGAGCACCTAGCAGCCAGCAAAGAGGAACCCACCAACCACAACACCACAGCTGCAGTTAGAGAAAAATATGAAAGTAGGAAATGTTACTGTGATGTAGATAGAAACACATAGCAACACACACCACAGGTGTTCAGAGAGAGGAGAAGAAAGGAAGTCTCCAGTTTATTGCTGACCTCGTATCTCTCAGTTTCTGGACAGTGCCAGAGATTGGACAGAGAAGTTCCCACCTCTCCATCCCCACTGGTCACTTGAGAAGTCCATCAGGTGAGATCTTTTACAAAAGAATGCAAACATGATTCTTGTTTATCTTACAATTCATGAGAGCTGACTCCACTGTACTAACACAAATCAGAAAGCTGATTTTCAGAGACAACAAGGAAATATTTCCCCATTCACTGGAAAGAATCAGAGGTATTCCAGTACTTATCTAGATAACATTTATGGTGTTTAATTTACTTTGCTTTTTCTGGTAACAGTCTTGATGCATCAACTCTTTCTTTCTTTCTTTTTCTTTCTTTAACACTCAGACTACAGCAGACCTTTCTTAAACTGCTACTCCTTCCAAGAGTTTCAAGACAATTTCCACCTATATAAGATGTCAAGAAGAAAAAAGAGGATGATATTTCATTTCATGTGGTTAATGGCAGAGAAACTGCTTGTTTCAGTTTTTTGAAGACAGTTTATTAGAGTGTAAGAGTATTATATCTAAGAGGCTAGATGACTTCCCCATGGGTGCTCAAACTCTCAATAAGAGTTATTTCATTTAACCTTTTGACAGTCATTTGTTTTATAAAAAGAGATCTAATTTTTCCTATTCACAAAAAACCGTAATAAAAGATTCCCATGTATTCATTTATATCTTGAAGGTCACTGAAGGTCTACATGGTGAACAAATAACTCATTTGTGCTTATCTAGTCTCAAATTTGGATTTCATGGACCAGATTCCATCAACATCAAGCTTTCTGAAAAGCTATGTACAGAATATATTATAAATAATACACAGCAAGTTGTTAATGATTTCCTCTGGGGTCATGGGGGTTTCATTCTGCTCCCCATCTTCCTCTCACATATTTTCTGTCCTCTCTCCAGCTCCTCTTTCTGGGGTGGTTTGGGTTTTTTCCCCCTTCTGAATTCTGTTATCCCAGAGGTGCTCCCACTGTGGCTGGTGGGCTCATCCTGGAGCCAGCTGGCACTGGCTCTGCTGGACCAAGGGGAGCTGCCAGCAGCTTCTCAGGGAGGGCACTCATCTCTGCAGCTCCCCCTGCTACCAAAACCTCATCACACACACCCACAACTCCAAACAAACCCTGAACCACCCATTGGGAAAGAAATCCATTTTCCCACACAAGTGCACCCGAGTGCTTTGAGCAGCTCATGTGACACTGTGAGACTGTCACTCAAAAGAAGCATTCCTAAAGCTTAACAGCATTCCTTTTTCTCCATCAACACTTCTTTTCCTTGGCCTAAAAAGGCTGGTGTGACTAATTAGTTCCCAACACTCCACTATTGTTAACAATAATATTACCTAGCCTATAGAGTGTTTTTCATCAGTAGATCAAAAAGTGCTTAGGAAATAAGCCAAGTGTCATTACCTCATCAAGTAATAACCACTAAATAATCAGCTCTGCTGCTGCTTTAATCCTTAAAAACGGTGTTTTAAAATCATGAAGAGGCCAAAACATAATCTCCAAATAATACACCTTCTCTAGCAAAGGAGATTATTTATTTCCTGTTCAATGGAACCCAAGAGAGCTCCATGAAGCAAATAGGGAATATATTTGCAAAGACACCACACAGGATTAGAAGGGACCTTTTCAGTTATTGAGCTCAGGCCCAGCTGTCCCAGGCTGAAATATCATATAAGCCCTTTCTTAAACAGCTTGAGTTCTGCATTAAAACTAGTGAGGGGTTTTTTGCATCTCATTAATACTGCAGAGAGACTGTGTCAGAAATACACTGATCTGATGAACAGATACTTTCTTCCCATGTGCATTCTTAAATGCGTTATTGATCTGATAAAACACATTTGTCTCGATATTAACAGGATCTGCTCGTGTGAAAAGCAGTCTCGTGTATTTAGAAAGCTCTCAATCTGCTAAAGGAAAGGAAAAAACCAATTAAATCTCCCATCCTAATAACTAGCAAGGCCTATCAAGTTTTGCCTGTGGCTATCAACACACACATGTCACCTACTATCCCCCAGAATCAAATTCAGCATTGCTAGAAACATTTACCCCAAGTCCAAGAGCTGTGACCTAAGAATCCACTACAGTTTATTAAGATTACACTTTTCCAAGGTCCCTTACATTAACGCTTACCAACACTGATTTTAATTTGCCACGGTATTGCTCTGTTTAAAAAAAAAATCTGTGGAGATTCCACCACTCCTGCTCACAATCTATCAGGACACTTCAAACTCTCCTCTGTCCAGAGCTCCCTCTCCTCTTGTCAAACTCCACCTAAATCTCCCATTGCTACAATTTCAGGCTGCAGCTTGTTATGTTCTGATCAAACCCACTTCTGCATGCAATGGAAAGTCTAGGCAGCCTGCAGCAGTGAATACCAATGTGCAGCCCTTGTCTTCCTGAGAATTTCACTGTTTATCAACCTTCCTCTCTTTAAACAGCCAGAGAAGAGGATTGACCTTCTACCACATGCTTTAGGACATATTCTTTGAGACAGTTCTTTCTCAACAAACATCCTCACAAATAATAATTCAAACATCTTGCATTACTGCTTATGAGAAGCTCTGATCTGTTTTACCTCACTTTTGCTATCTGAAGAAGCAAAGACCTTGCTTACTTTTTTTCTCCTGTACCCAATCCTGGCATTGCCATCAATTTGGTAACAACATTCTGCTGTGTTCTTTAGAGACAAATCATCTACAGTATTAAACAGGAATGTGGTTCTTCCCATAGTCTGGAATCTCAAAGCCATTATATCATTCAACAAGGCATCCTGAAACTATACTGACTCTCTCAGTTCTTTTCTCCTCTTTCAACATCCAGAAATGTACTTTTCCTTTTATATGAATAGAAAATAATTAACCAAAACTTAAGTGTTATAGTTACTTCTTCAGTTTTTTTCTGATATTCTGGAACTGTTCATTAGAGTACACAGGCAGATTATGAGCTCTCTATCAAGTTGCAGTGGTTGTCTTTTCGTTATTGTAGCCTTCATATTATTTTTAACCACATAACCATCAGCAGTCTTACTAGAGGGTTGATGTATAGCCTCTGCTCTTGAGTTAGACTAATAATAGAAAGTGCTAGGAGGTCTAGAGAGACTTAAATCAGCCTTAAATGGTCCATCCACCACCAGCCACCACCAAAAATGCCTCACTTACAGGATCACTTTCCTCTTTCTCTTCAATATATTGCTCATCTAAATGTTGTATTTGCCCTCAAGAGGGTCAAATAATCAGGTTATCCATGCTCCTTGTAACAGCAAATTCTCCTTTAACAATTATGAATGATTTCCTACAGCTTTAAAACACTGACTCAGTTAAATCCGTAAACACTTGATGACTACCAAATATTAATCAATTTGCAAGTTTGACTGGTAGCTTTTACATTCTGAGTAAGTTTCACACAGAAAAATCCCCTGCAATTCCAAAAGATGCAAACCTAATGAATAATTTGGAATGTGCCCATTTTCACAGTGCTGAATCTTCTCACACATACATGATGCTCAGATACAAGATGAGTGTGCAGCACAGCAGGGCTGCTTTTAGTGATGCTGCAAATGATGTCTTCAAAAGAGAACTCCATGTCTTCCTGACTCCTCAATACCTTCTCTTTTCCATATGAATCCACTTTTTTACTACATCCCACTACTTGCAATGCATGCATTTTTCTTTTGTCTTGTCTTCCTGCCTGGATTATTATTTTAAAAAGCCATCCTGCAAGTACTCCATTCAGCTTCCTACCAAAAAAATTGTTAATGACAGTGACAGTAACAACTGAGCACTGTTCTTTCCTCACTCTCATTCATTAGCTCCTCCATTCCTAATTAAGCTCCCACCTTCTCAGTTCTCACCACACCATTAGAACATCTTTTCTGTAAGACCCACTAAAAACAGGTTCCAACTCTCAACAACTCTGGGATTCTGGGGCAGTTCTCCCACTCCCACAATCTCTCCCCTGATAGGGGAGGCTTTTTTGCAGAAGTTCTTGTTAGGAAAGAAGGTAAATGGGACTCTTGGTTGTTCTCACTCTCCAGGCTGTTTATTGTTTTCTTATCAGCAATCTCAGCACACCAGGCTTTACACCAGCTTAGTGTGCAGGAGAACAGACACCAAAAGCCCTCAATGTACAGAATCAAGGTTCTTTTAAAGATAATTCACCCAATTATCACCTGGAACGTATATTATTTCTATTTTCCTACTAATAGCTAACTAAATTTCTATTTGTGTAGCTCTACACCGTGGCAAACTCCAGCCAATCCTCCTGTGTGCCAAACACTGCAGAACATGGAGGAGATGGAGAAGAAATCTAAACACAACAAGGATCTTCCATCTTGTGTCATCTCCTTACCACACTCAAGCCCCCCAAAATCCAAATTTCTCACCCTGTGATAAATGACACACTATGCTGTCTAATTTACAATCTGGAGAATTCTGTTTCATCCCAAAGCCTAGAAAGCCTTTTCCACAGACGAAGGTTAAAAATAGTGTTTGTCAGGAGGGTTCAGAGCCTTCAAATCCTGCAGAGAAATATTCTCTGCATTCTGGACTCCAACAGGATTCCTACTCCACTTGCTGCAAATCTGATTCTTCAAACAAGCACCACATGAAATTACAACAGAGGATTTTTCCACCAGTGAAGTCTTCCATTACTTGTCTGCCTCTAACCAGAGTCTACTGCACCACAGCTCCTAGACCAAGGACCTTACTTTGGTACAATGAGTCATTAGAAAAACAACCCCCTGTCCAGGAATGGCTCAGATTACTCCATCCATGCAGTCAAACAAGGTGCCAGGACCTTAGTGGAATATTTCTAAACAAGCTTCAAATAATATAAAGCCTATCTACACATTGTAATGTACTGATAGATATTTAAGGTAAACAACTATATAGCTATTAAATATATATATATATTTAAATATGCAAATGTTTCCCCAAACAATTTGTTTGCAAATGGTTGGAAAAATATTTATAATTATTTATGTATTTATAATATTTATAAAACCTTGCCCTTAATAAAATAATTAAGGAAATTACAAGTGTCATCCTCCTCTGCACATCAGATATGTTCACAGATTGTAGCAGGGTGAAAGCATTTTTTTCCCCACAAAATTACCATTTCCTTCAGGTTGACAACACTATTCTAGATCTGGCTCCCCTGAATCAACCTGCAAAGCCAATTATCAGGACAACTGAAGAAAAACAGTACTTTTTGTTGTAGATCTGTTGGTGGAAAGGCTTCTGTCCTTTTTTTTGGTGGTAGCAATTATAATGTGTAATATTATCTTTTTTCTAAGCAAACATCTAGACTTACTGGCCTATTGTGGCTTTAATCTCCAAGGTGACAAAATGGCTATTAAGAGCAAAAAACTTCTTTTTAAAAGACCATTTCTAACACAGCTCAGGAAGTTACTGTGACCTGAAAACTTCAGAGGTCTGCTGGAGTTGCAAGGCTCATCCCAAGTGAGGAACGTTGACAGAAGCTTTCTAGGAAGCTAAAACAGTGCAGTTACACAAGAGTCTTCCTGGAATAAACCAACCCCCCCAGCACAGAAAAGTGCCAGGCTGGGGAGCTGCATTTTCTGATAGATTTTAAAAGGTGATAGAGATTGTGGACTGAAGCTCTCAGGTGCTCAACCTGAGCCTCTCCAGACTGGAGAAACGCTGACTCAAAGCCAGGCAGGTGGAGCCAGCAATGCAAGAATGGCAGCACCACAACTCTCACCTGCTTACAATGCTGCTTGAGTGCTTTCACATCATGTGCTGCTCCAGGGAATCTCCAACCTCCCTGCTCACCCACAAATCCACCAATACACGAGGTCTAGCTGAAGACCAGAGAAAAGACTAAGAGCATTTCCTTTGAGCTGTGTGTTGCTTTGTCTTAGTGTGATCTGTCCTCCTCTAAAAACTGTAACCTCCTGGTGCTCCTAATGGAAACCTTCTGCTTTTACAAGCACTTGGAAGCTGATAACCCCCCTGAAATAGGGGAGATAGATTGCACATGAACAGCTATCAGCACTTCACAGGTTGTAGTTAACAGGTGACACTGGTAGCATCATCTCAGAGAAGGATTTCATTAAATTTAGGGCTTCTCTGTAAGGGAAGTCTGTGCCAGTCTAAGAGGCTTGAACAGCTGCTGCTATGTGAACTAGTCTAATACCTCACCTGAGTGCTTTTATTAGTACAGCTGTCATTTTGGAAGCTGTCTTATGAGGTTTTCAATGGGGACTCTTGCTTGTCATCCCCTGATTCAGTGTGCTCCACATCATCCACATTGCACTGCAAACCTCACCACACTTCCTCAGCACAAATAAATAAATGCATATAAACAGGAGCTGAGGACAGGGAGGATATGGAATTTTTCAAGGGGAACACACACCAAAACAATTCCCATAGTTTCCAGTATCTTGATTTAACCCATCTTCCTCCTGAACACAGTAAAAACCATGAGTCCCTGAAGTAGCTTTGTTCAAGAAATAACTGTCTTCTCTCCATCTCCTCACAGTGGTCTTCGATTAAAGACTAAAATGATGAAACTCACTGAGATTGACAGAGGAAATAAAAGGAGAGAAACCACTGAAATGCATCTTCAGAAGCAGGTTATTAAATGTCCCACAGATACCGGTGCGAGTGACAGCCACCAGAGCTCAGTGAAAAAAGAGAAGCAGAAAATTAAACTTCTCATTGGGCCTGATGATGATTAATATCTCTTCTCTGATGAGCTGAAACTGCTTCATCTTTGCTATTAATACCACATCACTGAGGTACACATATGGCAGCTGAAAGGGGGCGTAGGGCAAATGTTTAAAACTGGGGAGAGGAAGAAAAGGCCACAAATAACAACAGGGGTACATTCTGCTCTTAGGTCTCTTAAAAGAAAGAAACTCAGTATGAAGCTCAGAGTCCCCACCAGCGACTCTGAAGTCAGGTTACTACCAGGCAGCTCTTGGGCAAACAAAGTCTGCAATTGAAAGCAGATAAACAGTTTGGTTAAACGACTGCATTTGCATTCTACAGGAAAGACCACTTAATTCATCACATCTCCACTCAAGTGTACATGCACAAGCAACTAATACCTTCACCCAACTCAAATAAGTTAGATAATTGTTATTTTCAAACTTACTTACCTCTGTGTATATTGGCAAAGCTTCGAAGAAAGTTAGCTGGAGTTCCCTGGAAACCAATAATTACCTGTAGCTGCGCAGATGGATTTTTAAACTTGGTTCCTGTAAGAATATTCTATAAAATGTAACCTCTCTGTTGAGATTTTTTACCTTAAACCCTTGGGTTTGTAATGCAGTGAAGCAAGAGGTGAAATAGCTAAATCCATTATAGTTAATACTGCTGGAAAACATTCTGTGTGTGTTACATTTCAGACCAAAAGAATCCTTTGTTAAAGTCAGTATGGATCCCTTGAGACACACATTATAACAGTTTGATTAGTAGAGAACAGAAAGCAGACTTTTATAGCATTCATTCATCCAAAAACATTATTCCTGCTAAAGTTAACAAGCAAAATCACAGAGGTTAAATTAAACCCAATGACAGGCAGGAAATACACTGATTATGAAATATTTGAGTGGTGGTAGGGTTTCAATACAATTCTAGAATGCTGAGTGCCTTAACACTGGGAAAGAAATGGATGAGAAATCTTCCAGGTTTTAATGCTCTAAAGGTAAGTTGTAAACACCACAGCGATTTTATGTTTTATTTGGAAAATTAAGAACACAATACTGGTTAATTTTAAGTTTTTAAGCCTTGATCCCATGAATAATTGGTTGCCAAATTATTAAATTGGTTGTCAAATACATCTTTTTTCTTAAATTTAATAAACATGCTTAACCTGCAACTGAAACTGTGATTTGATCCTTTCTGAAGGGTTATTTTTCACAAATGAAAAGGTACAATAACTTGGAGCCCAAAATAAATATTCTGCTTGGCAGATTAGTTTTTCTGGACTGGGACAGCAACTGATCATCCTGATAACTAGCTTCTACTAGCTATGGGAAGATTAGAAATTATCCTATGAATTTATCTCTTTTTTTAAACAGCTATAAGTTGTGATAACTGCAGCACTGTAGCACTCTCATCTACAGTCCTCAAGGTGATAGTTCTCCCAGTGCACTTTATGTACTGCAATATCTCATAACCATGATTTTTGTATTTTACATGAAACTGAAACTGTTAAAATGATCCTTTTTTTTGGTTTTTTTCCCTCCCCCCATCGTCTACTCGTCTTTCACTTCTTACCTTGAAGCCAGAAATATCTGGATACAGATTAAGGCATGTATTTTTTAACAAGGCAGAATAATTTATTCAGAGGTGTGCTAGACTCCTCCACCAGCTTTAAGATCAAGTCCAGAGATGTGGCTGAAAGAACAGCTTTGGTGTCTCTAGAATGCACGGGTCAGATGCAGGAGTTACCAGCCAGCATTATTCCGTCAATTCTACAGCATAACACAGCCTGTGCTGTGCAAGAGGGAAGAGACCTGCATTGTTAACAGTCACTGTGGTGGCAAAAACCCACAGACCTTCACAAGCCCATAAAACACCAGTAACTGTTCTGGGTAATTTTGAGAAGGAGCCACGAATTTGTCTGTCTGTTCCATTCTGAAAGAAATCAAACAAAGACTGTGGCAACTACCCTAGGAGAGATGTACTGACAGGTGAATAAGGAAAGGTGAATGACAAGGCAGGAGAATCTGCAGAGGAAGAAAACACTGGGGAGAAACAAAACCACCCTGGGGTATTTTTCTTTACTGTACTTAATCACCTAAGAAACAGATAGCTTTTCACACTTTTTTTTTTTTTTTGTAAGAGTCCACAAGCTGCCCAGGCTCCCTCTGCTCCTCGTGGTGCTGCACCCCTACCCCTGACATGACCTGTGCTGCAACCACACTTGCAGTTCATTTTGGAGATGCACCTTTTTGGTTTTCCATTCAGGGCCTGGGTGTGTTCCTAACTCCAAGCCTGTGAGCTGCTCCAGGTGTTTCAAAGCTGTTACTGGTGATGGTGATTTCACTGGGCATTTCAGAAGTTCAGGAAGCAGCATGCAGAGAGCAAACCACACACCTCTGCTTTAGAAGAGGCACAGACATTATTACAAGTTCACTGGAAAAAGTATCTTATTGTGAAACACTTCATTTATACAGTAAATATTTTAACTGGGCCTATAATTATTTTTTTTAAAGTAAATACACCAAACAGAATCTCCTTTGGATTGTGAATTTATTTTAGGAAAATGTGATGACTCTATGATTTTTTTGGTAATTTGAACTTCACTACTTTCATCTCTCCCCCTCTAATTCCTCATCTCTGCAAACTCTGACATTTAGCAATTTCAAAGACAAATAGAATTATGAAATTAAAAAAAAAAAAGTTTAAAACCTTGATGTTTACATCCTGGACTTCGACCATTTCCCAGAATCACAGAGGGCAGTCATCCCACAGGTCAGAGAGAATTCCTGTCTCAGGAGAGCTCAAACAGCTTGAGCACAGTTAAACTGGAAGAGGATCTCAGGCTAAAAATGTTATCACCCCCCAGGCCACCAACTGTGCCTCTTTTTGTTGGTATCTACAAAGCTGAGTGAACCAGGATGACTGCTGCCAGGCTATGCTTCTGGAGTTAGTTGTGCATGTCCCTCAGTACTCTAAGGATATCTAGATTCATTAAAAAAAAATAAAATCTCTTTCTAGTCTAGAAACAAGAATTGCAAAGCAACGCAAAGGGGGTAAAACGTCAAGGGAAGGAAATAATCAGCCTCCCCACTCAGCTGCTTTTCCTAAACCATCCCAGAACACAATCTGCAGAATGTCAGAATGACCATACACAATGGGTGAAGTAATTATTTGAATTTAGTTTTTTTTTAACTTGACTACTCCTCCTTCTGGTATTATACACATTTAAATAAATATTCAAAATAAGTTTCAAAAGTATTGGAAGGCACTTCAGATGCCATTTGCTGTCTAACAAGACAGATTTTGATTTCAAACTTCCTCCTGATCTGAAAAATACCCTGCAAATTTTAAATACAAAAACTTGACAAAAATCAATCAGCCCTAATTAATTGTTCTGAGAAGAAAAAACTAAATTTTCATTTCAATCTTCTAAAGCATCTCTATTTGAGATTATCTTTTCATCTTATGCTTACACATTTGTTGACCTGCTTGCCCCCCAAAGCTCATAAATTAGTTTCAAATTATTTTGTTAGAGGGAAAGAAGTCAGAGGCAACAAAGCTTCTGCAATTGCCAGGAAAAGAGAGAGAGAGAGATGAGAGATGCCAAACATTCCACCATTGAGAAATACACTGCAGCAGGAGCTCAGGAGTTATTTAGATACCAGGAGATCCATATGGGAGCTAGATTATATAAATTGTAGGAAAAGCAGCTTCAGCATCAATCAGCTGCACGACACCAATCACAGCAAGTCAGGCTACAGTAGTTCCAGCACACAAAGGAGTTCTGGTGCACTTCAAACTGCACATTTTGTGTCAGAAAGCCAAGTGCTGCTTCTTGGGGTGTGTCTCCCTGTTTATTTTTAACAACACATATAAGCTCACCTTGCTTTTCTGCTTTTATACTAAAAAAACACGTTTTGGTGATGAAGTTAGTACACAGCCACCTTTGAAACAGAGGAGGAATAATAAGGAAATAGCAGTCCTGCTGTTGAGTCTTCCACAGACCCTAACAGAATTTGGACATCCAGATGTCCCTCCTTCTTGAGAGAAATTTGCTCACTTCTGTGTCATGCAACTTTTACAGATGGCATCCTTCCCCAAAGTTTGCTCAAAGAAGGAGGAAGACAAAGATGAAACAAAACCCTTGAGAAATCCCAACAATTACATTCATTTATCTGCTGTTCCAAAGAAGCTGGCCCCTCACTCCTGTCAGAGAATTCCCTTTCATTCTGACCTTTATGTTTCTGCCAGAAATGACAAATTAAGAGCTGTCTAGAAAAAGAAAGCCAAGAGCAAACTGGTGTTTGGAAGCCAAGACACATCCCATCCAATCACAAGGTGTACACAAGAGAAAGAAGGTGAGCCTACAGCTGACTTGGCTTTTCTGAAAGCATGCACTTAAAAACATGAGCACCAAAAGAAAATGCACACTGTCTGTACTGCAACTCCAAAAAGCCATGCAGACTTGCTTTCCTTTGGCACAGCATGCTGACAAAAGAAGTGGCCACTGCAAGATCCAAGGCTTCTCCTGAGATGACAGGTTTAAGGATGGGAACTCACAGCAAGACAGAGGAAAAACAGCACTGACTTCAACCTTTAAGGGGCTGAGTGGGAGTGGACATCACTAGCTAAGGACAAAACTGTATTGCAGAATTCTAAGTTTAATTGAAAAAGCGGTTGAGAAGAAAACGAAAAAAAAATAAAAATCCATGCTGCTCACTAACTCTACAATTTGACCTCCAAAAGCTTCTCATGCCTCACTGTTGGCATAAGGCCAGAAGTACAGAAACTACTTCAAATTTCCTGTCACTGCTCACAAGCAGGGTGTTTATTTAAAAAAATAGGGAGCAAAACTCTTTATTTTTAAGTACACTTCTTTTATTTTCTAAGATGATGGACATATAAAGCTTCTTGAGTCTGTTAAAAAAAAATAAAACCCAAAACGTGGGATCACTAAGTTCAAGATGCCGGGCAGAGAATGAGACTCAGCTTTCTCAGCATGCACCTTCTGCTCCTTTATCAGTATAAATTATTATTCTGCATCACTAAATCACCAGGGTTTCATAGAAGGACAAGTTTTCCAGGAGCAACACAACTTCTCACAAGCCTGAGGTCTCTGCTATCATAATTGTGTTACTCCTGTAGGATCCCCACACATATTTCAGAAGGTACAGTGATTGCAGTAGAGAGAGTGGTGCCTAAGTGGCAATTCCCTATCACCCAAAATAAATGGAACAAGAGAGGGGTAAGCCAGCATTATTCACTCCAGAATGGAAGTGAAGGGGTGGCTTCTTTTTTTTTTTTAAGCCAATATTCATTAAACACACCTCCTATCCACCTGTTCAGGCACTCATCACAGCAGCACCTTTTTAGACACAGAGGCACCTTTTAATGCCTTCTTTTCTCAGAACTTTATCAAAAAGACAGGATCAATACAAAGGTGGAAGCTTCTATTTTAAGTGGACACTGGATTAAGTTTTCTTGTTTAATCCTGTTGAGACACATACTAGATAAAATTCAGGCCAACTGAAGGAAACGTAATAAAAAAAGCAATTCTATGTTTTGAGTCTTTTTGATTGTCTGCAAGGGAATTATTTTCTGATGTTTGTTCATCAGTTGCAAGTGTCTGATAGACATTTTAGCCATGAATTCTTTGCTTGCCTCTTTCTATGAGCAACTTAAAGCAAGCATTAAAATTTTGGGCAGCTTTCATCATGTGCACAGATCATGTGATAAACTTTTGGCACTTCACTGAAAAAAGCTGAACCCCCGGAATCAGATTTTTGATTCAAGTATTCACAAATATGATTTCAAAATCTACTTCCCATGAATATTAAAACTGGATATTCATTGTTCCCATAGACAGACTTCTCAATTAACATATTCACTAGAATATTTATGGAAACATACACAAAAAGAGTGTGAACAGCATCAAAGTGAATCCATTTAAATACTAAGATGAATATTTGCAGCCTTCCTTCAATTTATCTTATTGTATTTTATGAGGTGTTTGCCCAACTCTGCCTTCAATCATGTCTACAGATGACTTTGACTGAAATGACTTGTCAGAGAATGATAGTTGCCCAACACTGGAGTGAAAAGAGGACAATCAGGCAGAGCAAGTCCCAGGAAAGAAGGCAGGCTCTGTTTTTTAAAAACACTACCTGAGCAGTTAAAAGAAGCCAAACTCAACTGCTCTCTCACAGAGTCCCTACAGGATCTCACACAACTTTTCAATTTTTCATCTTAAGGTTACATTACTGGCTCTCCCTTTCTTTCCTGGGAAATGTGTTCTACCCAGGAGCCCTACACATACTCCAGGCTTTCAGCCTCAAGTGCATCCACCACACAGGCACTGGTAACTCAAGTGTATTTTCATCTTTCAAAACAGAGGTGACTGTAAATCTGCTGAGGTCACACGGTCACAGTGCACTTTTTTTTTTTTTTTTTGGTAAAGGAATCAGTAATTTAGAAAGCCTGGTCAAATTACAGTTCCAAGTCTCCACTTTACATGAGCTTCATGGTAAGTGGGACAGAAAACTCCTGAATATGGCTTGGACAACTGAGCTATTGATGGAGCTACCACTAGTTAGTGAAACTGCTGTTTTCTTTCTAATAAAAATTCATCATGTAGTATTTGATTATTTCCTCTTCCCTGATTTAAATGCACTCCACCCCTCCTACTCTATTACTTTGTCTTTTGAATATAATCTAAGAATGTTGGAACAATTAGCTTTTTCATTCCAAGTCACAGATAACTGGGACTATGCTGTCCTTGTGCATTATTAAAAACAACAGTAACCAGGTATGTTCAAAGGCCATACAATATTAAATCTCATCTTTAATAGTCTGCTTCATAACCTTAATAGACATGTATACATGATTAATGAGGCTTTTAGCAGCTACTGCTGTCACAGCTTGGGTAACACCACCTTCAATGAATATTCTAAGGGAAGGGTCTTACTGGAAGTGTCTGAGTGACAACTGTGAAGTAGCAGGCTGCCATGTACTTTCTGACAAGGCAACAAAATCCAAAATAAGACAAAATTCTGTTTTAAGGAACGTGAAACTCTTTGAAAAACAGGACAAGGGAACAGACTGCAGTAAGGCATATTTTCTATTACAGATTCAGTAACAAAGCTTTTAAAGGGTTTCTAATGTGATCCCACTCCCATGCTATGGCAAAGGAATAACAAGTTCTTAGATATAAACACACAGATGAGTAATGTAATTCCTAATTACATCAAGAACATAGGAGTCAGACACAGCACTACAGATGTCATGCCAGAGATTGGAGTCTAGAGCCCTGAAACACAAAAACAAATTAAAAAAAACTGCAGAGGAAGAAAAAAATCCCTACAAAATGTTTGCTATGACAACTCAGCTAGGTCAACCTTTTTACTGAGTGACTAAAAGACCACAGTGATTTCACTACTGTAGGTAGGTACCTTCAAACAGAAACATTCCCAGGCCTGGCAGGGCAACTGGATTCACCAAGGGAAATGATGCTCCACCAGCCTGACTGTTCTGTGGTGAAATGACCATGAATACACGAGCAGCTGATGCAATCCCCCTTGAATTGAAGCACAGAAGCCCTGTACCCAAGCTGGGATCTCACAGTGTGCAGGGCTGGAACCCCAGATGTGGGAAAAGCCATCCAGAACGTCGGGCTCAAAGAGAGATGCTGTTCATCCTTGGTGTGCCTGGGAGTTCATGTATTCTCTAGCATTGGAGGTTTTCAAGATGCTGTTGAATAAAGGCCTAAAAAATCTTGCCTGATTCCAAAACCCACACTGATTTGAGCAGGAGTTTAATGAGAGCTCTCCTGAGGTCCCTTCCACACTGAATAATTAAATGAGTTGATGACAATACCAGGTATTGATGATTTCTTTAATCTGCTGAAGTCTAACAAGAACCATTTACTCAAATCTCAACTCAGACATAACAAAAAGACAATTTCTAGCCCTGTGATTAACAAAAGAAAGAAGGGCCAGGAGGCAGAGAGGACTCCACATTGCTGATGGTTTCAAACCAAGGCACAATAGTGCTGTGAGGCAATTTGTACTCAACTAGAGAATCACAGAGTGATACAGTCTCCACAGAGAGCTCAAACACGAGCAAACTGTACAGAAAAAAAACAACTCATGTAAACTAACAAAATGGCAGTCACTTTTTATCCCTAATACCTACAAATTAAGGAAAATTTTAGCTATGATTCTGTTAATTAAATATCTATCCGTCCTTGGTTTTTAACCAAGAGAGATTAAATACTTCCCATTGAAAAACTGTGAAAAAATAAAACAGATACAGAAAAATAACTGGAAGAGTTACTAACTGTATATAGCTTCCAGTCCTTTTCCAGTGCAAGGCTTTGTAATAGGTAATAGGCTTTGTTCACTGGTTTGCATTTAAGATTAATTCAACAGTGAGAATTTTAAGTTACTTCAAATATCCTGTAGCAGCAAATTTCAAGATTTGTATTGAGTTCTCTGTAAAAACAAAGGATTCTACCCACAGAGGAATTTAAAACACCACGACACTATCAATTGTGGACACAATTAAAATAGTCATTAGGACAAAGCAGCATAATAGTCTTCTAAAAGCAAAAAGGTGAGGCCTGCATTTGCTCAGCTTTTAAAAGTCAAACAAAATCAGTACTGTTCTGCCTGCCAGATCATTATTCTTAAGTATGCAGCTAGCACCCCTTGTATTTCCAATTTAACATGAATCCCACAAGTGTTTCATTCCAGAATGAGCTCATAGAGTTACTGCACATTAAAGTAGAATTTTAAGTACTTGAATAAATTTGCATAAACAAATATTTGTACATGGCATGTAACTAATTCAGAATCATATGCAATACACACTGAAAATCTTTACATGTTCTTCCTTGTAATTTAACATGGAAACTCCTTTTTTTCCCAAATGCAGCACAGATTTGTCAGCCAAGGATATGTGAAAAGAAGCTTGACATTTTAAACAACACGTTTTTAAAATTATCAGACTGTAAACTAGTGACTGAACAGTTTTTACTCTTGCCAAAATAACACACCTATTGCCCAACATAAAATGCTTCACCTCCACAATAAACAAAGCAAACAAAAAAAAACCCTAAAAAGTAGCAAAAAGCCAGGAGAGCGACAGTCTTTGAACCTCACCTAAATGACCTTCTGTAAGGCCAGGAAAAAAACTTCATCAGACAGGCAATTTAAAAGACAAAGCAGTGATTATTCCAAGTCTTGTTATAAGAAGTGCTAATTACATAGCTGCAATTCAATGTACCTATCAGCTGGTGGATTTCCACCTAAAAACCAGAAGGAGACAGAAAGATATTCCAACTAAAACAATCCACTGACACTCAGGTGGGTGTGGATCCAAACTATTTTTATGTAAAGAAACAGTATATAGGTATTCATTGATTTTCTGTGTTCAGCATATCTAAAATGAGATGTTAAAAATCATACAGGGAATAAGATAGGCCAACTTTTAAAAATCAGAAAATACAGAGGAAAAAAATATGTAAACTGGGCAGGGGGTCAAAGATGAGTGGAAAACCAAGTAATTGTGGCTAGTAATTAACTCAGCATCCTCAGTAGTGGAGGCCCTTTGTTGAAATCTGCACCTTGGGAGCTATTTCATATGCAAGCCAAATGAGACTTATTTAAATAAAATCAATGATGAATGAGCTACATTTGTCTGCCCAGCTACAAATCATTCAACACCCCACCACCCCCACACCTCAGCCATCATTCTCCTACCTTCAAAACTCCCAGCAAACAGATAAATCCAGGTGATGGCTGGGACAAAGAGGATGGTCAGAGAGGCAGCCAGGAATTTCCGTCGCCCTCTGCAGATTCCCAGCATCCTCTCAGGAGCGCAGAATCCCAACCCAGCGCTGGTCCTATGTTGGAAGCAAATAGTCCACAGCCTCCCACATATTACTCCCTGAAAAGGAAAGGAGAAAAGTATTTCAACAGCTTATCTCTCTACAGAAAGTTACAGACTGTGCCAGCGTTCCAAAAGAGTTGAAAGAACGGGGCAATTGCAAGGTGGTACCCAGTTCAAAATCCTCCACAACTAATTAATTAATAAAACCAAGTCTTAGAAGTCAAATTAAGACAGTAAGTCAACAAAGCACGTTGTATCACCCCATTACACACTAAGCTCCACCCTATCAAGAGATGCCAGGTTTACTTGTGGTTTGTCTTCACTTTACTCTACAGGAACCCAGAGGTGTCTGATGCCCAAGTGTGCTGGGGGCCAGGCACCCACACTGCTCCACCTGCTCCCAAAGAGCAGAAGCCACCCCACTGGATCAGTGACCTGCCTGCAGCTGGTCATGAACCCAAACCAGGAAAGCTGAAGTCTGGGGGAAGAGGGATGTCACTGAAATTACCTGCTTTGCACTTCAAAAGCAGTGCTGAAGAACTGCTGTGTAAAAAAGGGGAGAAGACAAAGTGCAAAATGGGCACAGAAATATTCACACTGGGGATTATCAGAAGCTTTAGACTGCCATGAGAAAAATGGATTCTGTTGAAAAACACAGCTTTTATTAGGAAAAAAAATAATTCTGAGCCTAATTTGAAATAATTGTTCTGCATTTCAGAGGGTCCAAGAAAACACATATGACGATTTTTATTCACAGGAAAATGAATATTCCCACACCACTGCAGGCATGCAGAGCATAAAAATAACATTTCATATTGATAGCAGGTTCTTCTGAAAGGGAAGAAAAGGCTAGAAGTAGGCAAGTTAGAAAAGGAAAGAGAAGTATTATTAAAAGCCCATGCAAATCTACTTCAGGTTTTGTGTGAAAGGGCTTAAGTTTTTCAATTCTAAGAATAGAAGTGGTCTGCAAGAATGACAGTGAAAGAAACAGACTCTGGTAGTACAAGGTGTTTAATAACAGTGCCCTTTGACATGCCTGAACCAGCACCAGAGCTGACACAAGCAATGAAAGCATTTCTGCAGTGACATGTTAACAATGGCTGCTCTGTGTCTTCAGAGTGTCTTCGCTCTACAACTCCATATATATCGCAGTAAAAATCAATTCTGAAATTAAATTACAGCAAAAATGAGAATGTAGACAAGAGAAACAGGTTCAGACAAAACTGGTGCTGGAGATGCCTGGCTGCAGTCATCAGGCAAACTTACAGCTCTTCCTTGAACACTCAATAGAGCCCACTTTACTACACTACAGTTTAAGAGCCATGATAGTACTGTGACCTTGGAACTGATAAAATGGACTATAATTTGTCCAGAGCCAGCACAAAAAGCATTCCATTGTGTCAGCTTTTAAAGGCTATGAATGCCTCACCACAGAGATTTTGCACAAAATATGTGGGCAGACTTAATATTACAACTGTGGTATTAGAGTCACTCTGTGTTAGACAGAGACACACATTTGGGAGATAAATTGTGGAGAACTCTTATCTTTATTCACTGTATTTGGATAATGATTACATTTCTTTTCCTTATAGCACATAGCTCGTGCAACTTCTCTGAAGAGAGTCCTTTACATGCCTACTTGAAAAACACTGATAATTTCCCAGGCTTCTGTGTTTATAAGCATGTAGATTATGAAAGGCACAGAATCACTTATTTTAATCAGGAATTTTTTTTATTTTTTTTTTCCTTAAATGTACTGACATGCACCACTGACATCAGTCTGTGCATAGAAAAACAAACCTCTGAAAACACAAACTCCCAAGCACAGTCACTGGCCAATAGCCACATTTTGCACTCAAACATGCACTGGCTGGACACTGCTCCCATCAATGACACCTTGAAACAAATAAAACTTGCATGTAACAAAGTAAGAGCCAACACCACGTTTCTGAAATCACACAAGGATGCTAATTCAAGTTTCCAGGGCAATGACATACAGACTCTGAAGCCTAGAGATACAGTGCTGCTAGTGGAGCAATATATTCTGGGGTGGGATATTTAAGAAATCATTTGATTTTTCCTACATATTCTTTTTTTAACATCCATGCAAGTTAAGTTTCTGAACAGGTTGATATGGAGGATGTAATCCAGCTTTTCTACCCTACAAATGTAAAGTACTCTAACAAATCAAAAAAGTAAAAGGCACAACACTGAACACCCAAGTTCAGCTGTGAAGGAAAGACAGGAATGTGGAAAATTCAGTTTTCTACAAATTGTCATCATTCAGACAAAACAGCCAAATGATTTTGCACATTCATGCATATCCTTTATCGAACTAGAAAAACATTTGAGAAAAATCTAAACAGACAAGTCAGCTTGTGATGGATCACCCTTGGAAATGTTAAGATACTTCTTTTAACAGTGCTTTAAAAGAGCCATAAGCGACTTTAATTTATGCTTCTACTATCTCCCCACCTCCCCAAAGTTGTGAATAGCTTCCCTTGGGTCTTAAATATTCATTTTTAGTGTATAAAATCACAGCACCTGCTGAGTACTTTTATGCAGAGTAGATGATGCACCGAGTGCAACCCTTACACAAGCAATTACATAAAACATCCATGAACAGCAATGAAGATCCTTGGCTTACAGGAAGAGCTTTGGACTCAATCATGTGTTCACTATTGGCTTTGCTCACAAACAATGCTACCTAATACACCACTGTCAAATAAACTGAAAGAAGACATTGCAGCTCTTTTGACTTGGTTTTCCTTTCAACAGGTGCCAGACTGACACAGAAGGAAAGGGGTTGACAACACTGACTGGACCAAAGACTCAGCACAAAACACAGTTGCACATTTCTGCCATATGAGCTTGCAGATGCATTTCAGAATTCTCCTACAGTCTCCACTGCTATGCCACAGCCCTACTGAATCTGACTGTCACCTGCCTAAAAGCTCTCACAAAGCAGTCTCGTGGTACAAGATAAAACTGAAGCTCCTTCAGATGTGACACTGCAAGGCACATTAATCTTGTCAGTAAAATGGTTCGCTTCATTTACACAAAGCCAGGCAGAGCTCCCCCTGGTAGTTTTCGGTCTCAACAGCTGTGCTAACTAAATGCCTGTACTCAGAAATACACAGCATGAAATATATTGGAAACAAAACAAAGGATGAAGGAATAACTGGCCGATTCAGCCACAGCATCCAGGTGTGATACTCCAATCAAAAAACAGCCAGTGCTTGCTCCTCACCTGTTGCCCAATATTAGTATTTTCAGATCTAACAACGAGCACCTGTAACTTGACCAACCTTTACTGGGCTTATCTCAAAGCAAGGGAGACCAAAACCACACCCAGAGTGAAAGGCAGCATTTGTGTTTGCAGTTCCAAACACAGTCTCAGCTACACCCCTCTGGACAAAGCAGATTTTCTACCTGTGTCACAGCCACTAAAAAATGCATGCAGTGCAGGCTATTGTTCTACCTTGCTTTTCAACCAAGAGCAGGATATAACTGTATTTCAGAGATCTGATTCAGCATCACCCCCAAAAGCTAGTTGCACACACATCACACCCATTTTGCCCTGCTGTCAGTGTCAGGTGCTCTACACCCCTAGGACACAGCAGTGGGCATTTACAAACCCTACTGCACAGACACAGCTGCACAGACTGTGCTGCCCTTCCTGACTGCTAACAGAGCTCCAAAAGGCTTGGACAGTGCCACTGGTGGGGTCACAAAGGCAACCAAAATCCTTTGGGGTTCTGATTACAAAGACTTGCTCATGACCCTCTCACCTGACCAGAATGACCTCTCTTACCTACACAGTAAATACTTCCATTAACTACACTAACTTAACAGAGTCGTTTCTCTGTTTTAAATTGTGGATTATCTCCTCAGCTAAGCAGGGAGCAGCTCTCAATCAGTATCAGCAGCACATATATTAAAGTATGTAACACAACACTAATCACATTGGTATTCAGTTTCTATATATTTAATTTTTTTTAATTATGGCATGAGAACTCGACTATGTCAGACATTCAGCAGGAGCTCAGTGAAACAATGGAAGTAATTAAGAGAAAAAAATCAAACACAATTAACTAGATTTAACTGCTCTACTATAAAAAGCTTTTCTAACTGCTTCAAACATTTCCTTGCATTTGTTACAGTTAATCTTTTCCCAGTAATCTTCCATTTGTTTTCAGACCCACTGGAAATAAATATATAGAGTTAAAGCTGTTTATACAGCAATCCTGTGCCTTGGCTTGGTTGTGTTTTTTAAATTAATGTTATCTAATTCTTTCTGCTCTTGCAGTCTCTGCTCTCTTTCCACACACTTACAGTGACAGAGTCAATGAACAATTTCTACTGTAGAGCTTTTCCCTTGGCTCTGTATCAATATAGCATTCATCTCTTAAGGGAGATTCTTCAGATTTTTGCCACACTCAAAATATAAGTAACAAAGTAAAAAAGCAGTTTCTTATACAGCATTTTTCTGGTTTTTTTTTTTTTTTTTAAATGCTGATAATAAGGGTTTATAATGAGTTTACCCCTCAACAGCCAGATTTTATCTTTCAGCTTTGCAGTCTTGCCATTATGGGAGCTGGTTGTCATGTAACAGTGCAGTATTAAAGACAAGTTTGATGCCATAAAGTCAGGGCTTAGAGTTAACCCATGATTAGGGAACACATCATGAAAGAATTAAATGGTAGATCTTTATTTAATTAAACATCTCTGTTAGTTTTCATGGTTTAAACCCAGACAGCAGCTAAGTAGAACACAGCCACTCACTCTCCCACATCCTTCCAGTGTCATGGGGAGGAGAATCAGAAAAGGGGAAAACTCATGGGTTGAGACAAGAATAGCTTGATAATTCAAATGAGGTAAAATATTATCATCATCCAGGCTCCTCCCTGGTTTCTTGTGCAGCTCCTCACTGGCAGAGCTTGGGAAACTCAAAAATCCTTTTATTTGAATAAGGATGACTTAGCAACAACCAAACTATCAGGGTGTTATTGTAGGATATCAACATTATTCTCATGCCAAATCCAAACCACAGCACAGTTCCAGCTACTAAGAAAATTAACTCTATTCCTGTCAAAACCAGGATAATTAATATATTCCAATTCTCAAGTTTTTAGAACAGAAACAGCATTTTGAAAGAAAGTGCCATCTCTTCTCTCATCAACTTCTTCTTCCACCCAGGAGAACCCACTGCAGAAACAAAGCTAAGGCTCCTTTTGTTCCCACTCTGATTTTTGGGTGGATTTCCCTCCAATGCCAGGGGAAATCAGACTTCTCAATCCTGCAGTATCACAACTTGAAATAAGGATTAGGAAAACACTCAACCTCAGCATCCACCTCACAGGTTCTGTGAAGCTACTTCCAAGTAAAAGCTTACAGCAGAGTTTCCAAATGCACTCTTTCTCAACTAGTTACAAGGAAGCAGTCCTATCTGTAAAAGAGAAAATAGCCAGTAAGTTGACAGCACAAATGAGTTCTGCCTTGGAACTGTGCTAACTGCTCCAAGGGCACACAGGATTGACATCTTTTATATCTTCACTCAGTATGTGCTGTGGCTTAAGGAAAATTCTATTAGTGCCCTGTTAATCAAGGTTTTCCAGAAGGTTCCAGCTGTAAGCAACACCACCATAGGAATGGAATCTCTCCTGACAGTAGTCACAGACAGAGAGAAGCAAATAAATAACATGCTTTCATGTTTTTTGTTTTCATTTCCCTGTACTCCTTTATGTATGTACACATATATATATATATTTATATATACACTTCTAATGGCATTCTTTTTTTCATTTCAAGCCTACACTTTCAGTCAAAAGAAAGAAAGCCTGCAACTCCCAAAATTATTATTAAGGAATAAGACAATCTAAGACCAACAGGACAAGAATCTTTTCCTAAGCTTCCACTAAAAATGCCACTGTTAATATGAGGGGAAAAAAACCACAATGAGTTGAGAAAAGAGAGAAGCAACAAAATACAATGATGACAGAAAGATCGATCTTGCTGGTAACATTTACTGCAACCAAAGAATTACAGTTACTTTTAAGGCAGCTCCTGGCCTGTCTTCTAAGGAGATCTCCAAACCCCATCTTTACTCTGCTTTTTCCCAGCTATATGGGCATACAGCATCAGTATTCCCTGGCTCCCCAGCTTCCCTAAGGATTCAGCACCACTCAATGGAGGTGAAACAGAGCCTGGCTTGGTTTGTGCATGGCAGAATTCTAACCAGACCCTATGCACACACACTAAGAGTTAGCTCAGAGTGTGGGATCCCACTGCCACTGAATTATGAATATACTGGAGACCATGACCAGCCAGCAGCATCACACCCCTGTGGCACAGGATCTTTCAGCAGAAAAGCAGCTCTCCTTCAGAATCACAGTCTACAGCCAAGCATTATTGCATATATGAATTTGAGTTATAAAAAGGACAGACCTCCACACCTCCCCAAATTCAAGCATCTCCACCTCCAGTAGTGACAAAAGGCAATATATATATAAAAAATGCTTTCTTCAAGCCTTGAAGAAAACATCAGCTTGTTGGTGCACACTGCATCTTTCTACTTCATAATCAAATAGAGACAAGCCACAGGTTTGTCCATTCACCTTGTGCACACAAAACCACATAAAAAAGAAAATGTTCTTTAAAACAGGAGTAGGATGCTAAGTGCATCATGCATAACCCTTCTCCAGAATTTTTATGCTAGTACTTTGCCTCTCAAGCTGAGGCTCTTGGATGCTTGTTCAAAAGCAGTGTTTACCTTCATTAGAATCCACTAAGTACAAAGCTGCTCTAACAAGGAAATTGATTAAAGATTCATTAGAAAGTTTTGCTCAAGAGAGAACAATTATTTCTTGAAATGTTCCTCCCTGACATAAAAAAATCCATCCCTTAATGAAGCAAAGCCCTACTATAAAAAATTTTTAAAAGCACAACCAAACCCTCCTAACTTCTATTTTCTGCATAGATCTCATACTACAACTTAGTTTTACATGGGAATTTATAATATGCTTGCACATTTACAGCACGTTTACAGCAGCTACTTACTTGTCAAACAGAAATAAAGCTGGCATCATACATACAAATTGATCTTTATTAAATGTTTGCATTACATTAAGCAAATTAAAATAAAAATAAAGAGAGAAATGGGCCCAGATGGCTCTCACCTCAATTCTGAAAGTAAGAAGGAAGGAGCTGAGGAGTGCATAGATCCTGTGGGTCAAAATTCAGTTGTGCAGCTGGTGTTGAGTGACAGGAGACACCTGGCTGCAGCAGTCAGGTCATGGATGGATACAGGTGTTTCAGGAAGGACTAGCCCAGGAGGAGGAACTGCTCTGGATGTGAGAACAGCTGAAACACATGAAGCTCTCTCTGGGCTCACCCCCCTCCACCCAGCAGTGCTGGGGAACACCTGGAATGCTGTGTCCCACCTCGGAGCCATCCAAAACCCTCCAGCAACCTCCCTGAGCTGCTCTGAGCAAGGTGTGGAACAAGGCAATCTCCAGAAGTCCCTTCCAAATGCACCTCTGGGATTCCTGGTGCCACAGTTTTGTACCCAGCCATAAAACAAGCAGTGGCCATTTAATGTAAATCCTTGAAATTCCAACTGTTACTCTGCTGGGCATGAATGAACATGCACATACACAATTAGACTGGAACACACAGAGAATCCCAGGTTCAACTTTGAGCTAGTATAAATTAACACAGTTGTGGTGAGATCCATTCAACTAGCATCAATTCACAAAAGCTATGGACTAAGTCTCTCAAACCCGATGAAAAGTTGCAGTTTTTATATAAGCACCAAAGTTCTCACCTCATTACTATTACCTAAATATTACCAAACCCACCAATATTTTTAGCAGATTTATATAAAAACAGATGTTGAAATGAAAATTCCAAGAACTGCTGGTGATTTCCTATTTGAATAATCAAGAATCAGCAAATAGGAAATGAAGTGTTGTGTATGGAAATACATAACCATAGCCAAAAGCAGAAGACAAATCTTTTGCTACAATCACAGTGCTGCTTGCCCAAGCACCCTTTACATTCTCTTTGATGCTGCTATAGAACATCAAATAGAACCAAGAACTTTGAGCCACCCTTTTTCTCTAAGTTTCCTGCTGAAATCCCTGTGTTTCAAGATGTAATATTTACTTCTTAAATTTTACACCATCCAAGTAGGCTATAAGGACTATCCATGTCTGTAGGCTTTCTGAAGGCTGAGTGAGCTCTCTATAAATTATTTCCCAATAATTTGTAGAGAGCTCACTCCATTTCACCTGACAGAGAAGCTCTTGCTGAATAATGTGGAGTCAGACACTATTTGAAGGAGGAAAGGCAGCTGTGGATTTCACACAGGACACGTTCTTGAACACTGCTTGATAAACTGGAATTTATAAACACAGATTTCTCACAGCTTCTTATTTAGTCCTACACAGAGTAATGTGGGTATTACACAATGGCACACGAGTTTTAATTACAAACAGACTATGAAAGGTGATATCAAAGCTAAACAAAGCTGTAGAAACCAGCCTCGAGAGGAGATGCTGGCAAAAACACTTCCTAAAGAATCCAAGTTTTCCATGTGGGGAGTGAGCATTCCAATAGGATCCCAGAAAAGGTTCAGGTTGGAAGGGACCTCTGGAGGTCACCTGGTCCAAGGGTGAATAATGCTCCTTCAAACCAATATATCAGTTAAAGAGCTTTTCACTCTTCATTTAAAAACTGTCTGAGGGAGGGTGGTTGGCCTGGAGAAAAAGGGCAGTGGGCTCTGTGTTCCTGTGTTCTCTCCACTTCCTGAAATTGCAATCACTTTCACTAAACATTTCATTATATCTCTGTGGGAAAACGTCACTGTAATTTCTACTGATCTCATTAGCATCACCATTGTTTTTGGAAGTTCCTGTAATTCTACAATTAGATGAAGGAACAGAAATAATAAATATAAAATATTTAGTCTCTTATAAAGAAAATAATACCCTGAAAAGAATTACCTTATTCAAATGCACATAATTAACAATTCTACTTTAAATTTTATTATAATTCCTAATTTCCAGGGCAAAGGGGAGGTGGCCAGACCTTTTCTAATGAAAAGAAGTGATGATAATGATGAAGCTGAGGAACATGAAAGGATGTAGAGGAATGTACAGGCATGGCCATGTTATATAAAACATGGTGGAGATGAGGGGAGAAGGAGGATTAACATCTCTCATTCTCTCTCCTAACTGCTTCTATATTCTAGCATCTTTTCAGACAAGCTGACTCCTCCTGTGTGTGGCAATCATTGCTAGGAGCAGAAGCCAAGCTGCCCTCTAGGACTCATAAGGGCAGGACAGAGACTGGGTAAGAGTCTGAGGTGAGACAGATCCTTGCTCTCAACTATGAGACTGCTGTCAACTGCAGGAAAGGATTTCAGCCCAGTGAAACAACCCAGCAGAAACGACTGGAAGCTTTATGATGAATATTCACACCTGCAAAGGAAATCCTGAAAGACTCTTCAGCTTTCTATCCTGAACTTTGATTCCTGGAACATTCTGCATATTCAGTCTTTACAGTCTAAACCCAAGAAATCCTTAAATATGTCTTTATACAAAAAACTTAAAAACACACATATATAAATATAACTTCAACTAATACCAAAGCCACAACAATACATTTGTAACACATTTTCTTAGAAGTTAGTCTAAGCAATGGAGCTGCAGTTAAAATAACCCCATGTGTACCAATATTTCAATAACTTTGCTCCCCTGCTTGTTTCAGATCTGTGATTTGCCAAGGTTCTCCATGTAACCCTAAGCTCCTGGGCTTCCTTTCAGGGTGAGACAGGCAGGTTCTCCTGATTTCTTCCTCTTCTTCCTGCCTTATATATCATGAGCATTATCCTTTATCATAACCCTAGGGGACATAGGGACACGGCCCCTGGAATCCTTGGGCCGTGTAAACTGCAGATTAAACTGCAGATAAAATGATCACAAACAAAAGCTCAGTTCAGTGATAACTGCACGGGGATCCCAGGCCTGCCCACCCCAGGGTGAGCTACACCTCAGTACAGATTGCAGCAGGGAGCAGCAGCCCCTGGAGTCACTACACCTCCAGCAGAGCTTCCTCTCTTGCTCATGGGAACCTGTCAGTGAGGCAGCAGGAACATGGAATGGCTGGGAAAACAATTCTAGCACATTTCTAAAAATAAAACTTTTTGGAACTTTTTTTTTGTTGCTAGGAGATGCAAAAAATATAGGACGTAACAAAGCAGTTATTTGAAAGGCAGGAAAAGTAGACCAGAGTTTTATTATTATAATTATTATTAGCTAATGTGATTCAGACAGGTTGATTTTGACAACAAATTACATAATACTGTTTTTCCAACAGCGATGAGGACACAGATTGGTAGGATGAGTTTTGTTGATTACCAAGCTTATATTAACTACTTTTTTAACTGATAAAAAGATTTTTTTAAAAGACTGAAAAGGGCTTGGATGTCTTTAGGATTTCTGGCTGCTGTGGATGAGATCTATGGATATATAAAATAAATGCAGTGATTATATATTATTGCAGAGCTGAAAGAGAAAGTAAATCCTTTATTTCTAATGTAACAGTGAAGCTTTATTGAGAATATGCACAAATCAAATGGTCCAAACTCTAATAAGATGTCATAATTAGAACACAGTACTAACGTTAACCTTAGGATACAAAAGTTAATAGAAAACCAGAGTGTTTTTTTCACCACTAATTCCTGGGAATTTATGTGCTGCACATATTTTACAGGCAAGTTAGAGTTTGGTCTTGGAAGTCCTAAAGTTAAGCTTTTGATTATTTCTCCTTATTTGTCACAGAAGATGCAAAATTCTAGAGCCTCATTTTTTGCCTTGTTTTATGGAAATGCCAAGGCATACCCTGCAGTCACTACACATTTTTTAATACCATGCTACCAAGAGACACTTAAAATGTGTTCAGCTATTAGAAGGTGCTCTGGTACACAAAGTGAAAGCAGCTCAAACACATGTTCTGAGTGGGTTAAGAACGACAAGGCTGGAAAATTCAACAGTAAGGCTGTTCAAATACCTCTTCTATAACATGCTAAAAATGCCCTGTGTAGTCTTCAGACATTTGCTGGCATTTAGACATAATTTTGTAGCTACAGGGTAAGTTATGTTCTGAGTGGTTGACTCTTTGGCCACAATTTTTAAAATTATTTATTTAGCAACTAAAAAAAAAAAAAAAAACAAAAACCTGTAAATGCAGAAAAAGAGTGAAGAGGCTTGTGCCAGTAATATACATTATCTCCAAAATGCATACCCACTGGCTTTGTATTTCAATGGCATCAAGCAAAATCACCTACATATGATTCAATTTCCTTAAAAGGAAATATTCTTTTAAAAGGAAAACACATTTATTCCTGGAAGCTTTCTACTTGATTAAATGCTAGCGTGGATGTTAGTTGTTTTGTAAATTTTGTAAGGTTTACATACTGTCTTATGGAATAACGTTTCATATTTGAAAACTTGGGAGAGATATTAAGTTCTAGCACACATACAGCAGTTGGAAGAACCCTTTACTTTTTTAAACATACTTCAACAGATTAAAGAACCCAGCTAATATTTATTGAAACAGCTGATCTGAAAATTACATCATCTTGACTCTTACAAACTGATTTTGAAACAGAGAGACAGTGAAATATGCTGAAAGCAACAATGAGCATCATTTCAAATAAGAAAGTGAAGCTGTAGATAATCAGATAGCAGGGTTAAAGACTAGTAAAAAGTAGAGAAGAGTGAAAAACACGCTCAAGAAAATGGTGTTCCTGTAAAATGTCCCTAATACTAAGGCAATGTCTTCTCTCTGCCTAAGTGGCCATTTTAACAACAGGCATTAGCAGCCTGCCAACCTTGGGAGGCTCAGAGCTGAAGGGAGTGCCCACCAGCAGAGGAGGGGAAGAAGGCACTGCTCATTTTCTTGAACAGCACCTTCAGATCAGAAAACTTTGAAATCTCACATCTCCAATTACATCTGCAACTGTAAAAGCCTGAGCTCCTCCTTTTTTAGTAATAGCAAATGCTGGAATTTTATCAGAACTTCAAGAAGTGAACTTGAAATAAAATGTGCCCTCCTCAGGGCTTCTGAGAAAATCCCAGGGGTTATTAGTACTGTTGGAGGCAGGACTGGAAATGCACAGATCTGTTGGATGAGAGTGCCAACCATCACTTGATACTGGTCACAATTCAGGCTCTTACCATGCAGCCTTTGGGATTTCTGAGTCTGATGCAGGCAGAACGTGCCAGCTGTATTTCACAGGCTTCCACACACACATACTGTGATGGCAAAACATTTGTCAACCATAATAAACAGATGCCTGGAGTAGTTTGTAACCAATCAAGGTAGAGGTCCTTGAGTGTTTTTACTATTTACAAGACCTAACCAATTGTACACACAAAGATAAGAATTCAGGTTCAGACCCTTACAGGTGAATATTATAAACCAGATCTCTGAAGTAAAGCAAAACTGTAAAGGTTGACTCATGTCTTCTCAGTGTCTAAAAACACTTTGGAAGAAGCAATATTGAATGTGCAATACAACTTGAGGTGTTTTTTTGTCATCTTCAAAGCTATATTCCATGATATGATCAAACACTGTATGTGTCATTCTTCTAATACTTAAAGTGATGCTAGCAAATAATTACATGAAAGAATTCAGGGGGAAAACTGGCTTTTGAACAGAAACAAACACAGGGGTTGATCAGCTGGAAAAGTGTGAAACACTGCAACAGTTCTTTGGGAGGATATTTTACTACTTTTGATACTAAAACACTTCAGCAGTATAAACAGAACTGTTCCAGCTGTTCTCATCTCTCCCTTGAAGGTCTCAGATTTTTCAGCATTTCCAACCTTCCTGTAACATATCCTGATATAAAGGTATCTGGATCTTTAAATTAAATGTCATTATATTTAAATATCTTTGGGTCTTTAAGGCAAAAAAATGTAGGAGTTTAAGGAAAATTCATTACCCAGGAAATCAATGGTAAATTTAAGAAAAGCAGCCAAAGAGCCCGACCGCAGTGAAAATCTCATCTAAGCAATACCTCAATCCTCATTAATATTTTACCTCAGTAGCTCAATAATATTGTCTAAGTGCCACTAACAAAGATTAATGAATCAGAGCTACACATTTTGTGTATTTTTAAAGGGTTTTTTTCCTTATAACGTGCTGGATTTTCTGTTTAGGTTTTATTGCCATCTGTGAGGTTGATACTGGATAAGAACATCTAAAATTGTTTTGCTACATAAGTAATATAAATGACTTGGAGGTATAAAATTCTACAGTTTATGGGGGAAAAAAAGTTCAATCAGCATGCTAATAGCAGTAATATTATCAATTGAAACCCTACAGCTACCATGCCATACGTCTCACAAATCCAATCTCTATTCCTTTTGGTGAATCAATGTGGAGAAACACAGGGAGGCAGTTTCAGCTACAACTGAGAGAGAATTCAATTAGTGTGTTCACACCAGCATCTTAATTCAGAGCAGGAACACCTTCATCCCTTCTGACACGACCTCCCCAAGCATTCCTCCCTCTTCCCAACTGGGCTAGTGACTGAGGAGTCTGAGAGGGGACAAACTGCACCCCCTTGGGATGAAACAAAACCAGAGGCACGTTCCAGAGGGTATGCTGAAGGATGCTCAGCTGCTGGGACCAGCCTGCAGCTAGACTACTGCAAAGGACCTTGAATGAATGCAGCCTGTGGGTCTGGTCCTCTGCCCTGGCTGTTTCACTCTACACATCCACTCCTGCTGGGCCACAGTCATTGTTAACAGGGACAAAACTGCACCATGTCAAGCTGCAGAAAATGCTGAAGCCACACAAAATATGAGGTAAAGTGAAAAAGAACAGTTGCATACAGCTGTATTAATGAGGAACGAGTCACAGGCTGTGGAGGTGTCATAAAAATCAACAGCTGTGATCAAATGCAAGTTTTTCTTCATCTAAAAATTAGGCTATAAAAGAATTCCCTTTTTTATCATCCCAGTCCTAACCTGTCTTGTGCTGAAGCAGAACAGCTCAGCTAATTAGGGGCTTGATAAGCAGAGCTTATTTGGGGCATTTTCCTGCGTTTGCATTTACAGCAGGCAAAGGAAGCAAATTACCTGTTTAGCAGCAACACTTTTCTCCTTCAAATCTAAAATCCTAGAGCAGTTAATTCCTCAAAGGTAGCAAAGGAATTAGACACATTCTAAGCTCCAGTACTTCAGAGAACCTTCTTAACTGAGACACACAGAAATTGCTCAGGCTGGTGTGGCTGTCCTAAACACTTTCAAGTCTAAAAACTCTTTCAGTCTGAAAGCATCCAGGAAGAAAACACTCTGGTTTTCTGAGTACAGGGTTACAAGGCAGACTGACATGCCCTGTCTATTATCAGACCAAGCCTGAAACGTGACCTTAAAAATGGATTCTGAAGACCAAGTTCACCACTACAACTGCAGATTATTCCTCTTTAAAAGCATTAATACCACAGAGCCCTGTGTGCCATTATCAGATGCTCTTTCTCAGCTCACCACCTAAGAGAATCTACCACCTCAGGCTCTCTCACTCAGCAACAAATTCTTTAGCAACACAGCTGGATGTTACACAGAGTCTAAAATTAACAATTAAGAAGATACCTTAATTCTCTCATTTGGGACTTTTTGCATCTTATTTCTTTAAGAGATGATTATTTGGGGACGATTTTTTTAGGAAGTTCTCAGTGTCATACCCATTAGCTTGGTTTTTTTAAAAAAACATAGGAAATTCTAAGGAATTTTTCAGAAATCTATTTTGCAGTCCAATAACTTGGCATGTACCTAGTATTTAGTGCTGAAGTACAGCTCTGGGAAATAAACAAAACATCATTTCCAAAAGAAATGTCATTTTTCACAGCAGTTCATGAATGTATTGAGGGACAAAATCCATTTTTAACAAACTGATCAGAATCGATCTCACACAGGAAACTCCAACATGATCCTTAAAAAAGAGAAAAAAACAGTAACAAAATAAAGACAGACAACACTTGCAAAATAGCTCCATGTGATGCTGTTACTGTGACACAGATAGCAACACACAGCAACACAAACAACAGGGGTTCAGGTAGAGAAGAAGAAAGGAAATTTCTAGTTTATTGTTGACCTTGTATCTCTCAGTTTCTGGACAGTGCCCAGAGATTGGACAGAGCAGTTCCCACCTCTCCATCTCCACTGGGCACTTGAGAAGTCCATCAGGTGAGATCTTTTCACAAAGGAATGCAAACATGATTCTTGTTTACTTTACAATTTATGGGAACTGGCTCCACTATACTAACACAAATCAGAAGGCTGATTTTCAGGGACAACATGATGCTAGTCAAAAAGCAAAGAAAGTACGTTCTTCCTGTGCTGGTAAGGACAGGCAGGGCTCAGCTACATACCACCCAGCACAGGGATCAGGAATTTTCCTGTCTCTAACTCAGTGTCACCCAAGAACCCAGGGCAGACCTAGATTTTGCCTCCCTACTTCTATCCCCTCCACTGACAGTGCCCATTCTTACAGCACTGAGGAATTGCTGGGACAATATGACAATTGCTATGTTCTTGCATTCCCAGCTCAGCTGGAACTGTTGTTTTCATTCAGCACTGGCCACCCTGTGCTCATCAGCAGGAACACAGGCAGGTGTCTCACATCACGTGCATGAAGAATTTAGAGAACTAACCTGAAACAATTTGGGTTTACATTTCTGCTTTACACACGTGGAAGTGGATGCTCCTTTTTTATGAGTTATGGGGCTGATTTTCACAATCTAGGCTTTGGGAAAACACAACCACAAACTTTCTGGTTCAGTTAATGGCATCGTGGTTTTAGGGCACAGACTTGGGACTGTGGTCACAGAGGGGAAAAAGCTCCCAGGGGAGCTGAGTACACTCCTAAACTCTTGAGCTAGCCTCACTTTTCCTGAGATGGCATTTGACTTTGCTCTGCAGAAAATCAGAAAACGGGGGTTACAGCCTGAAGAGGTGTTTTGCAAATAAAGCACTAGAAAAAGCTTAGCATTATCTTTCAGTACCCAACTAGGATGATGGCAAAAGCAAAAAGGACACTGATGAAACTGATAGGAATGACCTCACAAGCTGCTGCCAAGTAAAAAAAAAAATTAATTTCTGTAATGCCCACACAATGTCAACAATCATTGCTTCCCTTGATACCTGGAAACTGCAAAACAGAGACACCTTGCACACACACTTGGCTCATACTTATCCCTCACTCAGACTTAAATCTGACACTGCCATTGTTCATTTAGACCTTCATAATTCTCACATTTAGACAGTATGAAAACCTTATTAGAACACAGACAGAGAACAGTGGCTGAGATACCCTACTGCTTTATAGGAAGGCAGCAGAAAAATCAAAATGCAAAATAAAGAAATAGAAGATGGAAGCCTAGATCCAAATCATGGATTTGGAAGACAGACTATTAGTTATTTATTGAAGACAATCTTCTCCTTATCCTTGACCTAATCCCTAAAAGACAATACCTTAAAAAAAGCCTATTAAGTTTTTTGTCATGCTTTAGGCTCTGTAGAAACACAAGGTAACAATCACAGTTTGGGAAAAAACTCAACTATTTTTACAAAGGCTTTTTCTGGGGGTCTAGAGACCAGTACTGTAGGAAGTCCAAAATTAAATATTTATTTTTAAAAATATGCTTTGCCATTGGGGGATGACTACCTTTTAATAAATCCACTTTTGGAAAGACTGAATAAAGACACAACTACACAGAGTACTAAATAATCACACCTAGGCTCCCTTTTCCACAAAAGATTGGACCAAATGACCTTTTAAGCTTTTTCTAACCTGGGCTCTTCTCTGACTTTATGAAAAAAAAAATAAAACTGTTCATTTTGTATTAAAGGTCACAAGTTTTAGATTTACAGATTTTTCACCAAAGATACATGCACTCAAAACAAGGTCTTACAAAGTCTCAAATCCAGAAGTAAAATTAATACAGACAGAATTAGCAACTAGCTTCAAATATGTAGGTTTTAAGAAGTTATGACCTACATTATAATGCAAAAATAGGCCCCAGAAGGGAAAGGTCGAGTCACCCCTTCTCTCAGTAAAAAGAAGACAGGGCTTGTAGAAGCATTAAAAATATCTTTTACCATTTTATTTTAATTTTAGTGGGTTTTTTACACAACACTTTGAATCATCTTCATATTGTTTGGCAAATACCAAGACTTTGGAAAGGAAATGAAAAGACCTTTTCTCTATCTGAGCTCAAATAAAAGCAAGGTTGCTTCATCACTCACTAGTTGTGATCTCAGTCCTGGAAAAGCAAGAGCTAATCATAATATACAAGAGTCTGTAAATAGGAAAGACACATAATCTGCTATCACTCACATATATTAGCAAGAAAAAAAAAACTTCTATGAAAGATTAGCTGTTATTGCAGAATAGGTATTCTGACTCACGTTTCTAGCACTGATAATGCCTCTTAGGAAAATAAATAAACATCCTCCAACCTCTTCACAGAAGTAATTTCTCCCATATATTACATTATCTCTTGTGGTTATTATGTATGTAATATATGCACACTCTTCCTCTCTTTCAGGTAATTTATTTACAATATAAGCTAATGAACTCAGTATATCCTCTCTTTTTCTTAGTCCAGGATGCTTCCACAAGGAGTTTAAAAGTCTAATTTTTCAGGCAAAGATTTCAATTAATAAAGGGCCTGAAAAAGCTCAGAAAGCCAACTGCAGCCTGGGCAGGGAGAGGGGAGTGCCCAGCAAGGACACTGACCTGGAGGGAGTCCATCCATGAAGCTGACCTGAGGGATGGAACCCCTCTCCAAAACAGAGTGCTGAGACAACTGGGTTTGGTCCACCTGCAGATGGCCTCAGGGTGACCTAGCTGCAGCCTTCTGGTGCCTGAAGGGAGCTGAGGAAAGGGAGACAGGGATTTTTTAGAAGGGCAGGCAGTGATAGGACAAGGGGGAATGGCTTCAAACTGAGATCTGGTTTAGATGAACTATTAGGAAGAAATTCTTTGCTGTGAGGGTGCTGAGGCACTGGAACAGGTTGCCTAGAAAACTTTTGGGTGCTCCATCCCTGGAAGTGTTCAAGGCCAGGTTGGATGGGGCTTTGAGCAACCTGGTGTACTAAAAGATGTCCCTGCTGCTGGCTGTGAGAGAATAAAAAACAGGATATACCTACAGATCTTACAGCATATCTCTACCTTTCCAGAATTAGAGAGGTCAAAGGGATTACAGAACTCACCTGCACTTTAGCAAAGAATGTTTTTTAATCCCATCAATCAATTAAATGTGGAGAGAGCAGGACTAAGAAAAAGTCTGAATGAACTATGAATGGAAATGTATGTGTTATAAATGGATCAAAAGAAACAGCCAAACAATCAGTAAGAGGTGTCACATGTTGATGGGCACCCCAAATACACCAGTTATCCACTGCACTTCCATATGCAGCTTCTCAAGAGGTCTGGTTTTAGACAATAAAGGACAAAATTAAATCATTAAGAGAAGGTGACAGAAGATAAAGAACAGGATTAGAGCTATAAACCACCCAGACAAGGGCAGTGCAGAAATCAGCAGCACTGCCTATTGACTTACAGTGATGCTACAGAATGAAAGGGCTAAGATTGCAATCACTGTCAATGCCTAAAGAGTACAAAAGGTACAGTCAAAAAACCCCATGTGATCACCAATCAAGGGAAAAAAATGCAGAAGATATGATGAGGATTTAATAGCCAGCATCTTCTATCCTCCCTGTCCCTGTAAGCAATCCCAGCCCCATCAGCTGATCACACATCTTGGTGCTTCTGAACACGTGATAAGAAACTGAAATCCGTGAAAGATTAAGTATGAGAAGGGAAAATGTGTTTCTTTGAAGGAAAATCACCTTTCCCTTCTATAGGCCTTCCCCATTCTATTTTGTCACACCAGCTGCTAAACCCATGATGACTTGTGCTCCCAGGCCAGGGCACTGAAAAAAGTCCTCCCCTGCCTTGTTCACAGCAGGAAACTTAATACTTGCTGCAGAAGGCAACGTGCTTGGGGATGCTGACTCACAGGAGCCCATTCACAAATGCATGCTTACTGCACAGTCTCCTGTGGAAACATATGCCACACAATCAAACAACTATCCCTAAGCACCTCACGTGCTGGGATTTCAATAATTAGGGAAATCTGCTCATAAACAGGACAACGAGCTATGTGTCACTCAAGTATAAACACCCTCGTCATGCAAGCCTTCTCTTGCTTTGATAAAATGAATGACTGGGAAAGGACACTGCAACTAAATGTCCTAGAGTCAATAAAAGTCACTAACAGCTACTGTTATTGCTTGTATAATGGAGTAATTAATTCCCTTTTCTCACAGGTGGCAGCTTCCTCTAATGGAGCTCCATCCACGAATACCAAAACCAGGCAGAGCCCTTCCTCCAGTGGCAAGAGGCCAAGATCTGGGATGTGTGCAGATCCAAGTCCTACCCCTGCTGTCACTGTGAGATTCCACAGGGGTCATGGTAAAGACAGAGTGACAACCATGAAGCAGCTGCACATTTGCTACAGTTCAGACACTGCTTCACAACTGGCCAAGAAACATTTCTGCTCCCCCTTCCAGTTCCACAGATGGAACCATGCTTACAAACATGGCATCACACGTCCACTCCATCACATTATTTAACTTCTTCCTGCTGTAAGCACCTTCAGCCAATGAATGGATTCCCCATTGCAGCTGATGGAATAGTAACAACTTTTAAGCAAACAGTAACATGGGCCACAAAGAGCTGGAAAACTGAAAGGCAAAACAAAGGGACTCAATTTCCCACAAAGCTCCAATATGCAAAATTGTGGAAGCACTGGGAAGCAAAGCACGTTGGTACATAAGTAGCCTTATATACTGTAAACATTTGATGCATGGCTAGTGCTTTAACAAGCACATTAAGTATTACTGTTTGAAGTTTTAACTCAAATTACAGCTCCACTACTCTGCCTCTTTAAAATAAGGGTTTTTTTTTTTTTCCTTTGAGGAGTATTACAACGTAGGATAAGGCAACATTTCATTAACATGCAAGTGTTGAAAATAATGAGCCCACACAGTCATAGTTCGAAACACAGATAGACATTTTTACTTTATTTAAACAAAACAAAAAGAAGTTGGATGGGGAAAAGAAGAGCCTTAAGAGAAAAGAAGCAGACTATGTTTGCTCTAATGGGAGGTAAAGAAAGAACAAAGGAACTTCTGACCTCAGGCACAGCCAAAAAATAAAAGGAGTAATGCGGCTCCTTTCCTCACACAATTGCTGACTCTGTACTCACTTATTCCCATTACATACCATTCAGATATGCAAAAGAGCTGGTAATTTCTTCAGGGGAAGATTTTTGCCATATTATTTATTAGCTAGGAAATAATTCCTGACACATGCTGAATTTTTGACAGACTTGCTCAGTTTTGACTCAGCCTTTTGATAATTATACAGCAGCAGTGCCTATGAATACAAGTAATTTCTCTTTGCTTCTTATGCTATGATTATTCCAGAGTTCTCCTGATAGCACTTACTGAGTCATTTCAAATACTATTCATTTTCTAAAACTTCTACCTATTCATATTACTTGTAGGTTTAAACCTGTTTGTTTTGTCTTTGTCTCAAATAATGGTTAGATTTTTAACATCCATAAAAATGTCTGTAGTGATGAATGGTATTGCACAGACCCTCTGTAAGTAGGAATTACTGTATTTCTTTAAGTGTTATACCTCAACTGGCATACCTCTGCTGAACCTTCAATATTGTCTGCCACTTCATTCCATAATAGATACACAGTCCCCAAGGTGGCAAAGCTTTTTGAATCATTGCTTGGGAGAATCTAAGACATCCTGGTGGGAGGTCCCACTTTCATAAAGTAGAATTGAATACTCCATGAAAATCAGGCCCCTTTTAGTGAAACTCACGTGTCTGACAGGCTAAAACCAAGTGCAAGAAAAGCAGAGTTTTCTGCAGAGGAAAACTCTTGCATCATTGCTGACAGAAGAAAACTGGTCCCTTTAACCTGTTATGTCACCAAACCTCAAGTGAGGTCATGAAATACTGAGCCTGAGTCCCATCCATCCACAGTAACCCAGTCTGTACATTGTGTACCTTCTTTGCCCTCTGCATATTTCCTTTTGAATCAAAATTTCCTTTAATGGAAAGCCTCATACACGTAAGTATTAAAACACAACAGCAGAGTACAAGCTTCTTTACAAAGCATCACTGAGAAAGCACAGAAACTCAAAGGAACATTAGGTACTCCAGTTAGGTAATTGAAAGGTTAGAAAGTGACTGAAAAAGCTGCAGCCATCTGATCATTTGCTTGAGAACAACTTTATCCACAACCTTCCTCCCCACCTCCTTCCTTGACAAAATCAAACATTCTCAGAGCCTCCTGTGGTGCAAAGAAGTGGAAGGTGAGAAAGCAGTAAAGGAAAAGGGAGCAGGATATTGAGAGGCTTGCTTGAGAGATGCTCCAGCCCTTTGTCAGGGCTTCCACTCCAGCACAGGGACTGAGGAGTCAGCACACCCTAGGCATGACCCAGGCACTGCAGCCAGCCAGAGCCCTGACAGAGTGACTCTTCCAACAGCCCTGGGATCTCCCAGCAAACCAGAGATGCTTACCAAAGGCAGCTCAGCTCCTAGGAACTGAGCACTGAGACACCAGAGCCACAGGATCCCGTTCCAGCTGCCTTCATGGCAGCAGCCACACTGCACTGCACACGGCAGGAACACTCTGTAGCAGAGCAGCTGTTTGCTATTCTTACACATCGAGTTAAAGGCTTCACTGTGCCTCCTGTCACTGCTGAAACCTTTGCAGCAGTGGCACACAGAGACTTCTTTAACACTAGAGAAATTAGAGAACAGTATCTCCCACTGTTCAGCCATCCACAAGTAGTTTCTGCATTTCTCATTCAAACTTCTGCACTTCCCAGCCTAAGCAAAGGAAGAAATATCATACTCTTCCCCAGTGCTCACAGTGATGTCCAGCACTTGTAGGATGTTGACACAAGATGGTAGCATAATCTCAACAGGCAAACAAACTTGTGTTATGATGGTGGCAGGAGTCTTAACATCACATTGCAGAAATTCACATCTAACAGTATCAATTGCATTTCTGCACTGTGGGGTTCACCTGCAAGATCTGTATTTTTAGAAAGCTAGCTGCATCACAGGCATTGGAGCAGCCCCAGCTAGTACCAGAGAATTCCAGAAAGTTACTTTTAATTTGTTCCAAGTGCCTTTTCCAGAGATGTGAAGAGAAAGGTGCATTTTAACTGGTAGATCACACTTGCAGTACCATGTCTCCCATCATGCCAAGAGCAGTGGGACCACCAGGAAGCTTTGTGCACTGAGAAGAAGAGGCCCTCCAGCCCTGTTCTCTGCTGAGAAGGTGCTGCATTCTGCAGCTGGCATTTCCCAGAAGAAATTGTCTGCTGCTTTGTGTGGGATGGCAGACTGTGCAACTACCATGGAGATACCAAAACACTGATGCCACTACTTGGGCTACTGAAGTCAGATCACTGCGATTAAAAAACAAAAACAAAAAACAACAAGAAAGGCTGAGAAGTTCATACAAATCTTTTTAGGCCTAGTTCTTGGCTCATTTCTGTCTCAGTTCAGTAACTGCTGGAAGGTCATAATTCCAACACATGTTAAGATGTTGGGTTTTTTTCTTTTCTCTTTAACAAATCTTTCAAATGGTGTAATTCCTCCCATGAGCATTATGACTATGATCTGCCATTATATTCTGGGAAGCATCTTCCACTCAGAGAAACTCAGTGACTGTAGCTACAGTAGCATGTGTCAGAACTTGTCCATGGTTATTGCATCTCTCCTGTGCTTTATCTCTCTGCTCTTGCAAGTAGCAGTAATAAAAGTTGTAGCCATGACTCTCCCTGACAGCACCGTATTTAAGGCTGCACCCTTTCAAACTGTGTCTCGGAGAGATGATACATTAAACAAAGTACTTCAAGCCTACATGGAGCTGTCTGTCCTTCTCTGCCACGGGAACAGAACAACATTTGCAACAAACCCCTCTGAGCAGTGGAAAGCCTTGTGTCTGTCTCCCAGGATGAGACATGAAGCATCAGCAAGGAAGTGCATAGCCCAAGCTGTTACATACTGGTGCAGTGCATGGGGCTGATGCTACAACGTGCCAGAACACAGGCAGAAGAACAGCAGAGACATTTGTATTTAGGCACTTGGCCCTGGAGAAATACCACACCATTTTACTAAATGGTGCAGCTTCCCTATGATGTGCACAACCTTGCATTTTCAAAATGGTACAGCAGTTTGTCTGCCATGGCCGTTTCTACCTTTCAGGGGAGAAAAAGCAAACTACCCCACAGATACTGTCAACACAGTTCACAGGACTGGCCTTGAAAAGGCAAAGAGAACTGTGTGTGTGTTTTCTGCATCTCCCAGTTAAATAACAGGCTCAGTATTGCCCTATTGCCAGAGCAGTCCTCTCCACAGACTCTGAAAGGAGAGCAGAACCAGACAAGGACAAGCAAAACAAGCCTGCAAATACAGTAGGATCTGGCTTTACACAGCTCTCCTTTCCAGCAATGCAGCCACAGGCTGAGGCCAGTCCTTGAGAAAATGCTTTTTTACCACTGAGGCAATTGCACTCCTCCAGTAAAGCCAAGTTAAATGTGGGGGCAGGGAAGAAAAGGAGAGAGGAGGGACAATGGGAGAACAAGGTGGGGGAAAAGACAATGCTAAACACAACTCACATTGGGGTTTATCCCCAAACCACTCTGACATCACATAGGGTTTTTCTACAACCATGTCGTAGTAGAGTTTAAAATTTACTTTTTTTCCCCCTTATGGTTTCAAACCTCAATTTTAGCCTTGCTAAGAAGGCTGTCAATCCTAGAGCAGCAGCTAGAAGGTGGCAAAGCCAACCTAGTATCAATAAGCATCAGGTGGAAAGATAATGAGCTGGGTCCTCCCTTCTGAATCATGGAATAGCAACAGGTACTGGAATTTTATTTTCTTCACTTTCTACTAGGTCTTATCAATTCTGATACTAAGAAAAAACACCATTTAGAATAAAATTATGATTTGATCCCATTTTCAATCCATTGATACTAAGAGACAAACTGCTGATGGCCTGACCAGATCATCAGCACATACAGAAAATCCACCTAGAGGTCATGAAATCTATTTGTTCCAGTTTTCAAGAAAGCAGAAAGAAGCCTCATGCACTCTCCAAGACAAAATTAATTTACTGAATATAAATCATGTATCATAACAACTGTTATGTGACCACAAGATTGGCCAAGGGTCTAGTCATATGAATAAATGCTGCAGTTATCTCCAAATCTGAAAACCAGATCAAACAGGATAAAAAGTACTGAAAATTATGTTATGAAACTATTTACATGGGAATTCAGTCTGGGAAGACTGAAAACCACACTTGGCTTGGCACAGGGTTTTGTGAAGTCCCAAACCCATGCTGTTTCCCACCTGGTAGAGGTGGGAAAATGGAAGCCCTCTGATACAACAGGATAAGAATTCAAGGGAAAAAAAACCCTGAAAATTTTTTTCCAGTCAGGAAACATGGACTCATATTGATAAAATTCTTTGCATGACTCAAAATTAATTCAGGACTCTGATTTTTACATGATAAAAAATGTTTCTACAGAAAATTTTAAAAATAAAAATACATAATACACACATTGAAATTTACTAATCTTAATTTACTATTAATGTACTTTTGTTTGTAATACAGCAATTCCTTCCCACATCCAAATGCTGGGATCACTGGGGCTGGGGAAGGAGCAACCTCCTCCAAAAAGGTAACATCCAAGGAAGGATGGAAGGAGAGGAGGAAAAATCCCCAAACTTTCCCAATTTAAATGCTATTCCCCTGCTAACAGCAGAGGGGTAAAGCAGTGACCTTCAGCTCACTCCTATGCCTGTCACTTCTGCACCTTGTCCTAATCACAGGGAGCTTTAATTTTCACCTGTTCTACACTGCAGTCACATTTGGGGCATGCAAACACCAAGGCAGAACCCCAATTCAGTGGCCTTGGCTTTAGCAGGAGCTCCCCAGAGCTGCAGGATAAGGCAACACTCCCTGAACCTCCCAGGGCTCCTCCTGCAGCAGTGAGGAGCAGCTGAGAGAGCAGCAGCTGCCCAGGGGCTATTTTGGGGTTAACTGAGATTGCTGACCATCTGTGGAGACCCAAACCAGCCCAGCCCAGTGCCCCTGCAGTTCACAGCTGTCAGCATCACCCTGTCTCCCACATTATGGCCCTGACCAGCTGCTACTGCAGCAGCTGGAACACCAGCAACTCAAAAAGCCCTGAGCAAGCGAGGTGCAGCCAAAGTGACACTGCTTATAAAGCCCCAGGATTCCTTTGAGATGCTGTTGTACCTGGAAGGTGACCTGTTCTAAGGTTTACAAGACAGTCTGTGCAGTTACTCTCTTCTCATTCCAGTCCTCTGCCCTGGTGACCCAAATATAAAGGCCTAAGAGGGAAATGAAAGGGCTGCACACTTGACTGCCAGCCCTAATTTCAGCAGCATAATAATTCCTACCACAGAAGCTAGGTGGACACAATCCATATTCCTATTACCATTCTCAAAAAAAAAAAAAATTTAAAAAAAAAAAATCAAGCCAGCTCTTTGCATTTATCTGATCACTACTGAATTATGTACATGTGCCTATAAAGTCTGAAGTTGCTGGGAAATCCAATAAAACTATTTACAAGTAATCAAAGTAAACAATGCCTACTTAAAATCTCACATTTCACAGCAATGATACTCAACATTTTGAAAAACAAAACCAAAAAAACCCCATACCTACTTTGATATCATGTTTGCAAGAACACTGATCTACAGGATCCAGTGAGAGAACAGCTCTGTGTTAACAATTTCTGAGGGAAAGTCATTTCACATCCATTTGATTTGCTCTTTATGCTTGTAGTCTATCAACAGATAAGAATTTTAACCAGCTTAAGAGCACAGAAGAATGAGTGTCAATATTAAGTAGGAGTAAAAACCCTTGTATGTATAGCTACACATATATAATTTTTTGTATTAATCACCCCTCATTACAAGGTGAGCATGAGCTTTTCTCTGGCATTAGAGTATAGATGATATGCATTTTAAAATATTCATTCCAACTGAGTGTCATGATTAACAAGTCTGGTTGCATAATTAGGTCTCCATGTAGTCCAAGGGGTTTATAAGCTCAACACACATTCCAGTCCACAGGGACAATAGAAGATGAAATAGAACAAATGCAGCCAATTTTAGCTATTGATAAAAATGGAAAAGAATTCAGAGGAACTCTGAGGAAGAATATAATTGTGGTGGAGGAAGTTCAATGAACAAAAAAAAAAAGAGCACTTCCAGAACACAAAAGGGAACTAGAGTCACACTGTCATGAAAGTATTCCCATGTTCTCATTTTTGGAAAACACATGCCATGAGCAAAATACATACTACTACCTTGTTAAAACCTTTTTAATTAAATTTCATAAAGAAACAATGCTTGTGCAATTGCTGTGTTGTCTCAAATAACTTCAGTACCTGTTGGGCATCTTCAAATTTGAAATTCTTCATTCAATCTTGCATCATCATTCAAAAGCAAAAACTATCAAGAAAGCACACATCCCTAGAACACGGGTCTTACCTGCTTCTCAAATTGTCTGTTTAAAGGTTCTGTGGGTCACTAGGCTTCTTAATTTTTGGACCATCTAATCTCATCATAATGAGATGCTACTAGGGAAGGTTTTGTGCTGTACCTCTGCAGTTTACACACACACCTCAGGCTGCAAAGATTGAACAGCACTGTGAAGCAGGCAGGGAAGAACACCAAAAACAAAACAAGACTGATAACCTTGCCTGCTCCTTAGAAGCAAACGAATTTAGGAAAATTAATTTTCTGCAATAGCTGTTTTATACTTGCCCAGGACTACAGAGCATGGATTCCTTCCCCTTGCAACACACACATCGCCCAAAAATTGAGTTTCAACTCCCCTGCTTACCCACAATCCCTCCCCTGGCTGCTGCTCATTACACTTGGAAAGCAGTGTCATCCACCAAACAGAAGGGAAACCCGAGGCAGGGATCATGTAGGATCACCAGCAAATCTACAGACAAGGTGAGATGAGAATTCAGGAGAACAAGAATTTTATCTTACACTGTACTAAACCTGCTCTCTTCACAGCCAAAAAGACTGTCAGTACCACAAACAGCAGACATGTGAATTCTGTAAGTAAGTGAAGAAGACTACTAGGAACTCCCCCCTCCCCCTGTTCAACACCCAGCTCCTGCCCAGCCAAAAGGATGAAAGGATTCACATCCTCTCTGTCCCATTTCCTGCTCTCCTGGCTGAGAAAAGTGCTTATGAAAAAAAATAAAATTACTCAAACTATCTAAATAAGTACAAGTTACTTGGTAATTCCAATAAACTCAAAGCACATAGGAGAAGGAGGATTCATGTGCTGTAATAACTGGTTCCTCCTAACATGGAAAGTATACATGGCCTGCAAACATCTAGAAACCACAATTCATCCTAAATATTTTCATTTTTAAATAATTCAGAATTTCAAAAAACAGAAACCCTTTTAACAGCATCCCATTATTTGGAAGAATAACACAAAATTGTATTTGTGTCTCACCACCTGCAAAGCCATCCAACCTACCTACAGAATCACGGAATTATGCATGGACATGACAGAAAAACGTACACACTTCTTACTCTGCATATACAGAGTTTACATTGCTATTAAATAGAATATATGCAACCTGTTTAAGTCTACTGTGTTCACACTTGTGTCAATAAATGGGTTGACATTTTAAAATAGACACAGTATTTTTAGGAGTAGGAAATATATTTCTAAAAAACATCAGATATTTTGTGTATCAGAAGCACTTTTAAAAGAACATCAACAGCTTGTCCACTTTGGAGGTAAAAAGGAGAAAGCAAGCCTCCTGAGCCAAATTATCTCAAAGTGTGTCTTCTTTCATTCAGTTTTATCCTTCAGCTGGCTTAGAGAAGGATGGATCAAGTTGGTTGAGTCTGTTGACCAGAATAATTACCCAGTATCTGATCCTTAATTCTCAAACACAGAGCAGAGCCAGTGGAATCGCTCGACTCAGTCTCACACAGCAACCAGGTCAGTAAGCAAAGACCCAGATCCTGGCTATGTAATTCAGACTTAGGGAAAAAGAACAAGTCCTTTATGATTCTCCACAATCTCCTCTGATTTTACCCAGAAATACCCACAAGTCTGCCAGCCCTTTACTCCTGTTGTCTGAAACAAGCTGCACACCTCCATGTCTCCAAAGAAACAATTCTGTTGCCTGCCAAGTATCTAGCACAGAGGCTCAGGATAGAGACATAATCAGAACTTGTCTCTCCTGCACCACACAACTTTCTGCACCACCTTTATTCCCCTCACAAGACTTCTCAGAGCTGTGTTTTTAAGATCAGTTGTGAAGGAAAACACAGAGACTTTCACCTCTTCTATTAGGTATGATTGAGATTTGAAGTGACTGCAGATTTGTTTCCTCTGAAGGTCTTCAACTTCTTTTCTTGTGAAAAGGAATGCTTGTCTCCCTAGGTATTTCTCATTCATAACTTCTGGATAATTTCATCTACATTTGACAGAGTGTCAGCATTTTCAATAGATGAAATTCTTGCTAGTTTTGTGAAAATCGACAACTAGGAAAGCATAGGAAGAAAAAAGTGAGCATTCCCAGTGAAGGAAGGTAATTACACCTCAGTTTTTATCCAACACTTTAGCATGTAAATGGGTTTGCACTAACCACCCTGTCTGTTGTTAATCCTCCAAGTAAGTAGGTGATATGAGTGGGATCTGTGAATGCTTTGTAGAGAGGTAAATTAGGATAACAGGATACATTTCAATAGAAAATCAGTCCTCATTAGTTCAGCTGTTTATGAAGCATCCTGTTTTACATTTAAATTCCATGCTCTGTGTACTATTGAGCACTGTGGTTAGCAGAACAAATAGTGTTTTGACATTAGAAGAGATTGAAAACTGAACCATCAAAAAAGAGGGAGAAATTTAGTCAGAGTTATGACAACTCTTTACTGATATAGAACTCAGATGATCTGTAAAAAGCTATCAGACAGGAGTCTGAAAAGCAACTAGTTGAGGGGTGTCATGAAAGTAGAGAGCTGAGCTTCCTTGCCATCCTGAATGAATGCCAAATTAGAATGTCAGGAAGAAGGGACTCAAGAACTCTCTCAGTTCTGTTTATAGTTCAGAGTTTAAAAGAGGTTCCTTCAATAAATAACATCTACCCAGATAATGCCCTAAGCATCTACTTTGTACAGTTCAAGCCAAGCAACATTCTAACTTTGCAACTGTAATTTTTCCTGCCACCAGGTCAACTGAGAAAGAGTTCTATTCTCCAGCAATGCTTCTGAAATGCTACATTCTAAGAAAACACCAAACTTACCAGGCACTTTCCCAACACAGCAGCCTTTGTAACTAACTTAAAAAATATTATCTCCAATCTTTCACATAATATCAAATATTTAAGCACCTTGTAATCTAGAGAAGTATTTTTGGCCATGTGTTTCAGACCTCAAGGATGGCAGTGTGCTTCCTCTCAGCACACACAGCTCCTCCCAGAGCTGCGCTGCTCTCTCCAGCAGGCATTCACAGGAGGCAGGGTACCACTCCTCTGCCACTACTTCAATAACCACACAAGCCAAAGCAGTACCTCCCTCTGCTCATTTTCCACATTACAATCACCTTTTCTGAACACAGTATGTAATGTTTTGGATGTACAGCATTGCAGGGAAGCTACGAAAGCACAAAGGCTTCAAGTATTTCTCAATTTTGCACAAACACTCTCCCTGCCTGATCCTTTTAAGATCATATTTGCACCCCTTTAGGATTATATCACATGCACAGTTCATAATCACCTTGCAGCTGACAGTCACATTCCATTCTTTCCCTTCATCATTTTCAAACAATAGCATTTCCAACATATAGATGGGGGTGCTACATTTATTTGCATGCAATCCATATAACACATCTTCTTTACCTGTCCTACTATTCATTCCAGTGCTCCACATCACCAGTAATTTCTCTTGCCACCTTTCACTCCTTATTCATTTTGTTTCATCTTCACTAGTATTTTCCCATGTAACAGTGCAGTACATTTTGAAATCCATATAAATAAACACTCCTGCTCCTTTTTAAAAAAATTAGTTGCCACATTAGATAGCAGATTAGTGTGGTATTAGCATCTCTCTTGGTAAACTCCTGGTGCATTTTATGTCCTTTGCTTTTTGCCTCCATGTCTGTAAGCACTCCCTTCCTCAAAGCATGCTCCAAACTAATGCACTGAGATCAAACTAAAAAGGGGAATTGCAGTCAGGGGAACGCCTGTGCTCTGGTTTTAAAGAGAGACACCACAGCTCCTCTTTTCTAGCCATATAAAACAACCTCTTATCTGTCAATTCTAAAAAAATCCTAACCAGTAGATTTACAATTTCATGGGCTGGTTACTTCAATATTCTGAGGCAGGGATTTTCGGGTCTGTTCAGTTCCAACACATTAAATTCTTTGCCTTTTGCTTTCACCTCAGAAATGGTAATTTTCTTGTCTATACATACACCCCTTCCCAAGAGCTAGCTTGCCTTCCCTACACACCCTGCATTATCATCTTTACTGTAAACAACAGCAGAGCATTCAGTAAGGCTTCAGGCCAGATGCAAGTAACACTTGAATCACCACCCCATCATTTCTGTATGGTGTCTTCACGTTTCCTTTCTCATCCTCTCACTACACTACGAGTTACAGAGCTGTCTACTCGGTATTTTGACTTGCTTTAAAAAGATCTACTCTTCTGCATTGGTGACAAACATAAGCAATGAACATTGTGTTGAAGGCTACTCTATAAATAGGAACAATCTCATCCACCACTGGGAATCACTGAATTAATCCCAAAAAAGAGAAGAAAGCTTAAGAACTCGTGAAATTGGTACACCCTTCAGCCTGAAAAGTGGGCTATGGAGGTTGAGTAAAAATATGTGTAAAGAAGTAACAGATGTCAATGCAGCAGCTGTGGAGCTTTTAAATGTATTGTGTATTTTCATAAATAAAACTGGATCTTCTGTCCTGGAGTAGATTTTGGTCACTCTTTCACAGTGGTGAATGGAGGAGGAAAATACTAACAAGAACTTGACTGATTCAGAAAGCAGCTGTGCTGCTGCAAGGTCCAACTAAATAGGTTAATTCTCACAGGTTACCAGGAGGCAGGGAGTTACCTTGTACCAGCTACTGAGAAACAACAAGCATCCACGTTTGTACCCTGTGCTAAAACACAGTAGGTGTGAGACAGCTGAAAAATCAGCAGCCACCCAGACACTGCTCTGGGATCAGGTAAGTGTGTACACCACCAACACAGGGAGCTGAACACAGAATCTTGCTATTTATATTAATCTGCTTAAGAATCCTCTAAATCCACTCAAGGGTTATGGGTAGTTCACCAGCACACACCTGCAAGTGTGGCTTTTTTGAGCCCCAACTCGGGCCCAGTTCTGTACAGAGTCTCAGGACACTGAACACAGGGCAGTGATCACCTGCCTCACCCTGCTGGCTGCACTCCTGCTGACACAACCCTGCCCTTCTTTGCCCTGAGGACAGACAGGGGACTGATGTCCCATCTGTCATCAAGTCAGTCCCCAGGTCTTCTTCTGCACAACTGCTTTCCACCCAGTCTGTCCCCATGCTCTAGTTACTGCTGAGTTAATTCCATGTCAGACACAAGACCTCATGCTTGCCTTCCATTCCCTTCTTGGATCTGGATTCTTTCTTATTCCCCCTGTGCATCCAGGTTGAGAGACACAGGTAAATGTGAAAGGAATCCAGAATCCCCAGGAGAGAAATCAAGGTGTGACTCTCTCCTGTCTCAGCTGTGCAATCAAGGAACTCTTAGTCACAACATTGTTAGTCTATTAGAAAAAAAAAAAGCATACAGCATAACAAAACTTCTTTAAAACTTCTTTTGAACTCTCCAGCTATCAGCACACTACCCTGTAAACTACTTTTACCAATCATACTTTATTCCCTTTCAGAAACTCTCAGACTTTATTGCAGAATCTCTGTTCTTCTCCCACCAGTCCTCTCGGCACTTACTTGCCCTTATTTCTTCTTCCTTTATTTACTAGATAATAACTAGTAATCCAGCCCCTTGTCAAGAAGTGGAAATAAATGTTTCCCTTTTACCTCAGATGGCAATTCTAGATTGCTGCAAGTGCTAAAATTTCCTCCTGCTTTTTGTTTTAAAATTAAATAGCTACATTACCTTGATTTCATAGCTAATGGGGGTGGGAGATGTCCTATTTCTGAACATCTGCTATTTACAGAACAGTCTCCTGTCAGTGCTAAAACACAGAAGGTGTGAGTCATCTGTATCCTGTACATGAGAACCTAAAATGATTGCTTCAGCACCTACAAACCCCTTGACCAGCTCTCCTATTCTAGCAACACCCCAAGAGCAGCACAGCTATGCACCGACTAAGGAGTGAACACAAATTCTCATCCTACCAGGCATGCCATATGTAGAGCATTAACTTAAACTGGGGCAAAGAGGATTTACATAATAGCTTTATACACTAATCGTGTAGTCTTCGGACCTCTACAGTTGGCAAATGCAAAAAAAAAAAATAAATGGTGCCCTATTTATCAGGATAATTACTCAAGGGATCTGACAACACAAGAGAAAACCAATATAAAATCAGTACAACAGTAACTTTTTTCCCCATTCCCTAAATATCTCTCAGAGTCTAGAAAGTACCACTGCAAAATTCTCACTGTCTTTCTCAGCCATCCAAATTCCCTGTAGCAGACACCCCAGGAACATGTGGACTAATTTGAAGCAGTTCAAAGGATGTAACTTGGAAGAATGGGTATGCTGTCAACAGACCCAAATGTGTTTGTTTCAGATTACTTTTCTGGGGAGCAAAAGTACTGTCAGTAAGGAATACAGCAGTGCTAATAAAACACAGTATTAGTAAGCCAGGTTGAAAGCAGTACAAAATCCCCAGTAAATATTCATCACAATTATCCCAAAAACAATGCTGCAATTGCCAATACGTAAGATTTTTTTTATTTATCCTTGCATTGATTTGCAAGTTTCACAAAAAGAGGAAAGTGCAGCCTTGGCTGAAGAAAAAAGCCTGCAGTATGCTAATTCAAACCACCTCTCTTGATCTGCAGTAACTCTTCATTTTAGCCACTGATCTCCCTTGAAAAGGGGTCCTAGATTGGGGCAGACAGATTAGAGTTGAGAGAAGATGCCCAACAGAAAAAGAACAACTAACTCTTCTCACTTGGAGCTGAATACTGTGGTATTGATCCCTTCTCACAGACAATGACTATTTCTTTCAGATTAGAGTATAAGTCACACTTTAGAGAATCATAACTTAAATCTGCATGACTCCATTCATGTAACTAAACTTCCAGATCACAACTAGGAGACTCCTTCATCCTAGCTGTGAGAAGCTGTGACTGGAACACACAAGACATGGATAATGAGGCATGCCACTGCTTAAACCCCATCTCTTAATTCAGTATTGCTGTGGCAACAGGTCCTGCTCCAAGGAGCTGCCTAGATATAAACAGTCAGCTGACTTTCACACCCAAAGAGTCACTGTCCATCTTCTGAGGAAGAGGTGGGAGGATGAATGGAAGGAACCATGCTGCAAGGCCAGACTGGCCCATGAGCTGCAAATTGGATCAAGCTGCTGCAAATCACATAGAACAGACTTGCAGACTAGATGGAAATTTTGGCACTGACCACGTTAAACACATTTCTCCTGCCTCCTGATGTTGGAAAACAAAGCTCTACACAACTACACTTCTTATTCTGAAGTGCATTTCAACCACACGAGACAGGCTGCATATACAGGATGTTCACCTTAAGGGGATTTCTTTCTCATCCTTGGGGATTTTCCTTCCTGTTTTCACAGATCTCATGGTCCAGCACTTGCTAGAAAGCTGACTTTTCTTCTAAAATCCTTAGTGTACAACCCACACTAAGAGCAGAAATATTTTGAGTTAAGTCTGTGCAACAACCATGCTCTTAAAGAAGGTTAAATTGGGGTCTTAATCCAAATACCTGAACAATCTTGAGCTAGAGGAGGTCACTTACTTGGTTTGGGTAGCCTGTACTTCTGCTTTATGGAATAAACAAAACACAAAACTCAACCCCAAATTGACACTTCTCAAGTATTCTGTATTTCTTTCTTTATTTAGAAATTCATTCAGTTTGTCATGCAAACTATCCAGGTAACAAAGTGTTACTTGCTAGAAGGCACAGAAGTGAAGTCTACAGAAACTAAAGCCTGCAAAGAAGCAAACCCATTTCTTACCCTTTCTCATTATACCCCTTCTTGGCAAATTTGGTTATATACACAGACCTCAGCCAGGACCAACTCCATGCCAGTGTCCAGCATCTCTTTGTTACAGACACAGAAAACATGAGAAGATATTGTTCTTTCCACACTGCTTTTTTTACTCTGGAAATAAACCTACATTTTTATTGAAAGCTGCATAGCACCACAGAATATTAGAACAGCCTGAGTTGAAAGGGACCTTGAAAGATCATCTAAGTCAAACTTCCACGAGAAAAGTTACCTAGTTCCTCGAGCAGTTGCCACACATAACTAAGATATTCACATAACTGGAACATTTTAGGAACCCAACAAGAAGCAATGAAAAACAAAACATGTTTTCCTGAAAACGTAATAGTAAATTACCCTTGTTATCTTATGCTTTACTGATAATGCTATAATGGATGCAATAGTACTTACAAACCAAATTATTAGACTTTAGAAAGCAGTACAGCATAAACTTAAATATCACAACGTATTACTAGATAAATCAACAGTAACAAGAAATCCCTGTGCCCAGTCTTTTGCTTAAAAATCAATCCCCATTATAAAAGAATTTAGATAATGTGCTAAATGTGGAGAATGTGCTATATTGACCATTCTCATTAAAAACACAAACAGCAGATCTAAAAAACCAGCAACAGCAGTAATTGGCTGGACGGTTTCAAACAAATTGAGAGCATACTAGAAAATCCCCCTGAAAGGAAAAGAGGACTCCCAGATCCAGAATCTGGCAGGGAAAGCCAAGCCACTAGAGAAAGTCAAATTACTAAATGCAATATGACAGAATTAGTGATAAATAAGTAAGCTCTGTTTTGCAAATTATCAAATGCAAAGCAAAGTACTGCAGGCATGTCCCACAGTGGTTTACATTGCACTTCACTGAATATGTTCATTACCATTTTATGAGCAGAGACAAGTCCTTTGCTTGTCCACAGATCTTTTTTCCAGAATAATTCTGCTTCTCACTCCAAGACAGAGCTGAGCTCCTAGCTACTGTTGCACACTATGGTCTCTTTTAATAGCTTGGTACTATTTAGTTTTGCAGGTATCAAAACAGAAAGACTTTCTAGAGATTGCTACTTCTCCCAAGGTTAAAATAAAAATCATACCTGCATTAGGAGAAATTGCAAATTTCCTCAGGAATCCTGGATGGACTGAATGTGCCAAGCTGTGTTATAACCAAGTATCAAGTGAAGTAATGAAGATGTTACATAGCTCAGCCAATTATCTTCCCCACTTGCTATCCAGAACCACCAGTTTGCCAGATCCACACTCGATCCTGAAATACAACTTCCTGAATGGAAAATCATCCAAGCACAAGAGAAAATTTCCATTTTTCCAAGTTTTCCAGAAAGCCTTTGCTAAGCAAATATTCATTTTGCTATTCATCTTTCCTGCTCTCAACACTGCATTTTCCTTGTGTTTGTAAACAACGAACAAGCTGAAGAATTCTCTTCCCTTTTTTCTGCCCCATCAAAAAAACCCCAGAAAGCTACCATGGGAGACTGCCACCTGACCAACCAAGGGCCCTCCCAAGCACACAAGCTTCTTGTGCTGGCAACACAGTGAGCAGCAGCACAGGTTCCTCAGGAGGAGATGGGAATGGTGCTGCTTAACCTGTTCAAAGGCAAGGATACTGGAAATGTGCATTAAGCTGCCCTGCTATCATATCCTTCTGGGCATAATTAGTCAACTAGAAACTTTCCCTGGAGAATGACAGGCAAGAAGAGAATGCCACCACTGCATAAAATAGGAAAGAAGAGGTCATGCTGATCAAGTCAGAAAACAACAAACATCCCAGCAGTTTTCTTCTGCAAGGTAACAGGTAAGAAACAGATGTGCAAGGACCAACACTTAATGATGCACCTGTTTTCTATCAGAACTAGAAAATCCTAAGTATGAAAGTTCATTTGGGCTGCAATACAAGAAATGGTTTAGATAATTAAACCCCCTAGGTGGTTGTATTTCCACAACATTTAAGTTCTGAGTCCATTCCTCCTAGAATCACAAATCATACAATGTTAAAATCAGAAAAACAAAACCCATTCTGATAAAGAGCAATTAGTGCTTGGACACTCCATGAGCTGTACTAGCTGTCACACCTCTAGCTGCCCCAAATTTGTCACCTGTTTCATTCATAGCCAGGCCCCTTGCACTTCCCTCTGGGATTGCTGGTGCTTCTCCCAGCTTGGTCTCCTACCACTTTCATTCCCTTATTTTTGACACAGTTACTTTTCTCCCTAGTACCTGTAATAAAAACTGAAATTAACACAGCTAAATTTTATGTAGTTCCTCATTCACATTTTACCAAAATCCTTCTATCAAATGCAGAACAATAAATGTCTATGCCTTCCCATGAGCAATACTGCTCTAGAAAACCAATTTGCTAAATATGCCAGCAGAAAGAGCATAAATTTTGTGTGACTGCTACAGCAAACTTTATTTTCTGTGAGCCAATAAGAATATTTTTCAACAACTGATATGTAGTAAAGAAAAATATACACACACTATTTCCATACTCACACAAACATGCACACACCTGAACATCTGATACAGAATCCCAAGAATATCTGGATTAATAATAATTAATCAGTAATGGCTACTGACAGTATTTTGCAGCATTTTAAAACTTTTTAAAAACTGATATATATTTCTCTTCCCATACTTTCAAAACAGGTTCCATGACACTGCACATCATGTTTTATTCTGTTAAAATTATGCTGGTTTAATTCAGCCATTTTTAAGAGACAAATGGTTTCTTTATTTATATTCATGCAATTTAATTTCTGTGTAATATTTTATAACGACCAGCACCTATGACTTGGCAGCCCTTTCCTGCTCCAAACAAGGTGATTCACAAAACACAGCACCCCATTCCAGCACCATGTTTTATTTACCCCATGAAAACAAACCACAAACTCACAACTTGTGTTAGTGCAGAAATTTTCTTTAAAAACTTTGAATATGCTAGTCTTCAATTCACCTTGTTATTTATTTTTGTACTGCACAAAGAATGACTGACGAAGAATTCACCTATCCTAGCAAAATCTAACAGTTCTACCTCTAAGCTAGCTGAAGGGAAAAATGGATGAGAGCTGCACTGAGTGCCAAAGGAATAAAGAACAAGAGAGGTCTGCAGATCAGACATTTTTCCCAAAAATAATTTATAGATGGCAGAAAGAAGCATGGTAATTTGCTAACTGAAAAATGCCTTCTCTTTGCCCTTCTCTCTTCCTGTTCTCATTTGCTGCCCAGTCTACTTTTTCACCACCTTCTTTCCCTCTCCATTACATCCTTGGTTTTTTATGATCTCCCTGAGTCCATCCATGACTACATCAACAAGCCTGCTATAAGTATTTAATAAGCAACAGTATTTTCTCATTCTGGAGAAATATCAACACTTAGTTATTCCATCTCAGAAACATCAAAAATCCAGAGGAGTCTTTATTCCCCTTCCCCCCTCTCTTGGGCTCAAAGCATGAGCCTGAATGGGAAACCTCCCTGTTACCACAAGGAAGAGCTAGGACAGAAACAAGTGCCCACAGTGCAAAGATGACATTGTTACTTGCCATAAGCCATGCTGCTCTTGGAGAAGCATTTCTATTATGCCCAAGTCTTCTAGGTGATGGAGATCTCTAACCCTGACCCCCAGCCTCCAGCAATCACACAGCCTCTGCACAAAACCACTGAAGGAAGAGCTATACTTCTATTAAGAAGTAGCTTCTAGTTTTAACTACACCAGGGAAAAATGAAATCTTAAAAGATGAAGTAGTTAAATAAGAAAGGCCCAGTATTTATCTCCTTGGGTTTGGATGCTGTAACTGCTTTTTGGAGGGAAAGCAAGTTTCTGATATGCAATCCTGGAAGTGACAGTAACACTGTAAAAGGAAACATTTGACTCTTCTGCTCATTAAGGTTACTGTAGACTTGCAGGAAGCATTGTGTTCCCATTCTTAGGTGATGGGGAAAATTATTCTGCAGCAAACCAGATTCTTCTTCAACTCAAGACAGAGAGAAAGGGGTACATGGAATTCCATTCTTCTAACCCGTTCAGTTTGGACTAGGATGAGAGCTTCAGTTTCGATTGATGAATTCAGCAATCTGAAGAGAATTCCTAGTTACCTATGAACCAGGAAGAACACAGCCTGAGTGTGGAGATCCCACCTGCAACTTTTTTGTGTTTTACCCTGGCTAACTTCCACGGTCAAGAAAATGAAATCCCAGACCATCCTGAGCTGGAAGGGACCCTAAGGCTCATCAAGTCCAACTCCTGGCTGTGCTAAGGCCAGCCCCAAGAGTCACACTGTGTGCCTGAGAGCCTGATTCAAATGCTTCTGAACTCTCCCAGGCTAGCTGCTGTGCCCACTGCCCTGGGCAGCCCATTGCAGGGCCCGCACATCCCCTGGGTGAGGAACTTGTCCCCAGTCTTTCCCAAAATCTCCCCTGAGCTGGCTTCACACTGGGACACTGGGTCACTGGTGACCAGAGAAAAGATCCAGAAAAGGGTCTGGACTTGTCTGGAGTTTGCAACACTTCCTCTTCACATTTCTTATTCTAGATTTACCTGTTCTGTAATAAGAATATTGCTTAACAGTTCTCCTGGACTTTGACAAACCAGCCAAATATTGGACTTGACATGTTTCTCAAGTTACAATAGGTCTTGTATGAGTTCAGAGTTCACCAAACTGTCAGGATCTTAAAGAAACACCCAGAGACCAAGAGAGCTACAGCTTTGATCCTGGGAACACCTTTCCACATGCTCAACTTCAACATCCAGAACTGTCCACTCTCCACAGGACTGTTTGTTTTACTCAAGTGAATGCATGGTTTGTGTACTTGCAGAATTAGGGCCCAAGTGAAGAGGAACTGCATTCTGAGTGTTTTGTTATCTCAGTGTTGCAGCTCTTGCAATTACTACAAGTTGCCTGATATTTGTTTTTCTTCTTCCAAATCACAAGAGCTTTAAGAGCTTGAAGAATTGAACCATAACAGCTCGAAAACCCAGATGTAAATAAGAAGAATCTATTTTAAAATGCTATGGTTTTTTTTAGCAGCCTTCTGATTTTAAAAATTACATGAGTGTGTTGCAAGAACTGATCTCATTTCTCAGTTTGCACATGGATTCTGATAGCAGCTGGGGAACTTCCATGAAAGTGCAGCATTTAATAATTTCCCTCAACCCCCATTAACCCTTTAAATAAATGCAACATTAGAAAACTTTAAATGGAATTTCCTAGAACAATGGGAAGTCGAGGGGTTTTTTCAGTTAATGAAAGGAAAAATTATACACTGCTTGAATGAGAGCAAGGCCAGAGAGGATTACAGTAGTGTTGGTTCAACTGTTACATTTTCCAATCAAAAAAAGAAAAGAAAAAGAAAAAAGAAAACAGATTTTACACTGTTTTTCACTTCTGTAATCAACAGATACAGACAATATATTGAACTTGATTTTGCTTTTTCTCCTTAACTCCAACACTGTCCCCACTTTTTTACACTCCTACAGATCTCTGGGCATGTAGAAACAACAGCTGCTCTTGACACCACATGAAATTCAAAAAGCTCTTTCAGAATTTAAGAGGTGGAATCCTCCACAGAAGAAATAAAAATACTGAGATCTCATGGTAAACTACCACACTTGTCAAATTAAGTATTCAATAACAAAATATGAAATATCACATACAGTTAATCTAGACTTTTTTTTGCACAGCATTCTGTGACCAGCCAAGTCTAGAAGAAGTCAGCAAGAGTGTGAACTCTCAAAGTCTTGTACTAGTCTTGAAAACTGGGAAGAGAATTCAGATTATACTTAATCAAAGGTACTCAAAATTCAGCATTATGTGGAGTTTCAGCTGTTTATTAACATTGTAATTGCTGATGCTCCAATAAAAACTTAAATGACAGGGTTACTACTCAAAACAGATTTTTGAAGATGAGGTATTAGGCATCAATGATGATTCTGGAGCCTAGCTTTTGCCCAGCCCTCATTTGCAACCCCCAGAAGAATGGCATCATTTCAAATTCTTGAAATTCAAAAGAAACACACACAAATGCACATCATATTTTAGGTGGGAAAACAAGAATGGGCAAAGAACACTGATTTCTTCTGTAGGTTCTTTTTTCCATATCAGTTCCAGCTGTAAGACAAGGTCCCCTGGAACCCAAACAGATAGGGCCAAACACCACAAGCCATCCCATCACTGCAGATATCACCAGTGCTCCAGAAAGAGATTTAAACTCTGGACAACTTCTTCCCTTCCCTTTCTCCCAGCAATCTCCCCTGCACACAACACTACTGAAACCCCTATATATGAAATAGATTTAGAATCTACTTTTGAATTCCCCTGTGGCAGGAAGAAAATAAAAAAAACCCACATTCTATGAATCTTTAACCGAGTATTGCTATGGCAACAAACATAATTTGGAATTTTTAAAGCCATTTCTAATGGGAAGTATTTATACAGACAAGTTAGTACACGGCTTTAAAAGAGTCAGAAATGTGCAATCAGTCAGGAGGGATTACTGACAAAAAAGATGAAATTAATTTCAAATATAACACTAAAAGGTTTAAACCAGGACTGTTTGACCTGGTACTTAGACAGGAGAACAATGAGTATGGAAATGCTTCCATGACCAGGTAAGTGAAAAAGCACAGATTTGGGCACTGAAGCACAGAAATTCTTATGATGATCAAGCAATGGAGTCAAAGAAAAAAGCTGCAAAACAGCACTTCCTCCTCTGCTTTGATCTTCCATAGTGCTTACAATTACACTTCAGTGCAACTTTCAGTGGCACAGAAACTCCTCGTAAACTTTCTTAACTGACAGATTAAGATTAGAAACAGTGATGGTTTTCTAGAAAAAAAAACAATGGGCTGTGACTCAAGAGGTAAGAGTTCTACTTATAACTCTGGATCAAGACCTACACAATTTGGTCACATTACAGTTATTTGCATTTCCCATCCACATCATGAGGTAACCCTAGGTCTCCCCTAATCCTGTGTCCAACTTGCCTTTTTGTTTGGTCACGAACTTTTCCAGGAATCTGTTTTTACAACATGACTGTAGAGGGTCAGATTTTTGGTTGGGGTTTCTGACTGTTACAATCTGCATGTTTCAAAATGTGTATCACAGTTAAAAGACTGGGAGTAAAATTAGGCATTGACTGTGGCTCTAATGATCCAAAACAATCTGTGACTGCAATAATCTAAACAACATTTAGAATAGAACTGAGAGAAAAAGGTGACAACATATAATCACAACTGGTTTTGATTGGCAAGCTTCATCTGTGTTAGAGATGGAACAGTGACTACCTGTCCACAAACTGCTTATAGATGGGGAAGCTGAGAAATAATCTGTGCTATTGCTATTTCGAGGGGCATTTTTTGTCCACCCCCTCCTTCCCTTTCTATTTTCAGGAGAGCCAAGTCTAAAAATAAGGTGATAGGCACACAGCACAGCACTGCTTAAATGGGATTTTATTTAGAGAGACTTTGCCTCAACAAAAAGGGTCAGGGAAACTCTTTATTAGAGTTTCTGCAAGCTACCTTGAGATCACTATGGTTTTATACTATATATTGTATATATTACTATATATATTGCTGTTTCTGATTCAACAGTGTACTTATTTTTAGAGGACCTAAAAGTTGATATATTCTATTATGCTTTAAACAGCAATTCTAACCTTTCAAAGGACGTTTCAAACTCTTACTAAAGCCAGACATCAACATCTACACGTGAGAAAACAGACTCCACAGCAAAGCAATTCCAATAGTACTGTACCAGCAGGGTGAAGGGAATGCAGTCCTTAGAAGAACACAAGGCACAGAGACTCTAAGTTCAATTAGAAGTGTATGGAGGGTAGGATTTGCATCAATGCACCAGCTGCCTTGCTGTAGCAACCCTCTAATAACCTCACCTAGCTTCACACCTTGAAACAGCCCAAAGAACAGGGAACCATTGTACTAAAAACATGTATTTTCTTAACTACCAAAATTATTACATTTCCACCACTAATCTAACCAAGATGACAATTAAAGCACACACACAAGTCTGTAACTATTTCTGCTCCAAATCTACAGTACTGGGAAATTTCTAAGCTGCCTTTATTTGACAACACTGCTTGTTATGGTGATGTTTCCTTTTCACAATTAATATGGCAGGAATTGGTTAAAATAGTGCCTTTCAAATGGCACAATTAATAGCTGTAAAGAAGTGGCAACACAAGAAATTTTCCAGACTTGAGAAATCTGCTTCTACCATAAAATAATCCTCATATGTTAAAAAAGATGCTGAGGAATGATTTTTTTAAAAAAGCCCGTTTACATAGGACACACGCAAACACATTTATTTTTTTTTACATCCTCTGCAGCTGCAGCTAAGAAACTATTCCCAGATCTTTGCTGAGATAGTTGGTGATTATCACGTGCAAATAAAAGAAACAAACACCACCACACTGTATGCCACATTAAGTTCCATTCCTGATAAAACCATTAAGAGACAGCAATGCAGTCAAATGAATGGTGAAAAGACACAATATGAACTGCAAAGAGTGGAGAAATTTTGCACTATTGAAAAGACATTACAAACGAAGCTCAGTAAGGACAGTGTCAACTCCATGTTTCTGCCACTGCTCATGGTTCTCCTGTCAATTCTGTACAATCAACATTCATCGCTGCACAGTTCTGCCTCTGAGCATCTCATCACTGTTATTTTAGAAAACTTAGTATAAATGGATGCACATTTTACAATTTTACGCAATTCTGATTCTAAATTTCTATTCTGACCTCATTGTATGAAGAGAAATAACATTCTCTAGTTTTTTATTAAAAAACAAAACCAACTGTCAGTTTAAGAACACAACGGCAAAGATGACTCGATGAAGCAGAGAATGAAGCATGAAGTTTAGAACAGCCAGAGAAGAAAAAGCCCATATTGGGAACAAAAGAAGGCTAGCTTAGTAAAAAACACAATGCAGCATTTGCAAAAATAGCCTGGGCTGTTCTTACTCCCTGCTTCCATATGGGAGGTCTTCAGTCCCAGAGCAATCAGGTATTGAGTGGGCTGCAAATCATACTTCTGTAAATATATCAAACATGATTTTGTTTCTCTTTACACTTCAAATATTCTCTCATATTCATGTTGCTTATTTTTAAAGCATCTGCCTGCACTCACATAAAATTCATTAAGGAGATAGTTAATAGGTGCACTTACTTTGGAGTTATTTTTACTTTGCATCTTTCATTTAGCCCTTCACCACCCATTTTTATCCTGGTAAGCTGATGAGGAAAGGTCAGTGAGCACGGGAGCAAATTTGGGATTCAGCTGAGCATCACATTAAAGATAAAACTGACAGCTGTAAGAAGATAAAGGGTAACTCATTTTCACTCTGCTAACTTCTGTGGACAAAAGTTGGTACAGAGCACAGAAGAAACACTAACTTTCCTCAGAAGAAATCAAACAGGCTTTCAAGAATCAGTGCTAGCAGTAAACAGGTAAGAGTCAGTGAGACTGATTTGTCTATCTGGGGATATTGAGAACAATCAATTCATGTTAACTACACGTGGAATTTGAGTAGATTAACTAGACTACATTTAGGGACTGTGTGAACATGCTTGCTCAGAACCACAACCTCTACTTGGTTTGAAACAACTCAACTGGGAAAAGAAAGTACCCACAGAATATATCTAATCAAGTTAAATTAACTTCTTTAAAATTGACATGTTTAATAATACAGCTCAGTTTTCCAGAGTCACCATGTATGCAATCCTTGACTTCACATATGACATTTTTACAGGAGCCTTGGCTCGAGGATTGCCTGTCCTTTACTGCTCGCTGCTTTAGGAAATGGAACAAGAGCAAAACTCACAGGCCAGAATTACAGAATCATTCAAGCTGTTCAAGACCTCCAAGACCATCAAGTCCAAGCTCTGACTGGACACACCATGCTACTAAGTGCCACGTTCAGTTGTTCCTTGAATACTCCCAGAGATGGTGACTCCACCACTTCCCTGGGCAGCCTTTTCCAACACTTGATAACCTTTCAAATTCTTTTTGATTTCCAAACTGCATCTTCCCTGGTGCAGCTTGAGGCCATTTCCCTTTGTCATGAGTCTCCTGGGAGAAGAGGCTGATCCCCACCTGGCTACAGCCTTCCAGGCAGCTGGAGAGCAACAAGGTCACCCTGAGCCTCCTCCTCTCCACACTAAACACCTCCAGCTCCCTCAGCCACATCTCATCTGACCCTCCAAACCCTTCCACAGCTCCACTGCCATCCTCTGCACAGGTTCCATCACCTCAGTGTCTTCCTGGCAGGGAGGGGCCCAGGACTGAGCACAGAATGGGAGGCATGGCCTCACCACTGCTGAGTACAGGGGGACAATCACTGCCCTGCTCCTCCTGGCCACACTACAGCTGAGCCAGGCCAAGGTGCCACTGCCCTTCTTGGCCACCTGAACACACCTGACTCATGTTCAGCTGCTGCTGACCAGCACCCTCGGGCCCTTTTCTACCTAGGCTGCTTTCCAGCCACTCTTCCCCCAGCTTGCAGCACTGCCTGCGCTTGTTGTGACCACAGAATGGTTTGGATTGGAAGGAGACACTGAAAATCACCTAGTTCCACTGTGGGCAGAGACCTTCAAGTAAAGCAGATTGCCCAGAGTACAGCCCCAGAACCTGGCCTTACTGGGTCTCATACTACTGGGCCTTGGCTCGTGGATCCAACTGGTCCAGAGCCTTCCAGCCCCCAGCACACCAACACTCCTGCCCAGCTGAGTGTCACCCCTGAATTCAGGAGGGTGCTTGATGCCCTCCTCCAGACCACTGCTAAAGACAGTGAGCAGGACTGGACGCAGTGCTGGGCTCTGGGGAACACCACGAGTGACCAGCAGCCAAGAGGATGTGACACCATCCACCACCACTCTCTAAGCCTGGCTACCCAGTTGTTAACTCAGGCAAGAGTGTGCCTACCCAAGCCTTAGCCTGCTAGCTCCCAAAATGCTGTGGGAGATGGCATCAGAGCCCAAGGAGAACACATCCACAGCCTCTCCCCTCATCCACTTGGTGGGTACAAGTAACATCCAGCCACTGTGCTTAACTAGGATATAACAGCAAGACCCATCCTTCCAGAAGAGAAAAAAAAAATAAAAGATGCACCAAAAATCTTCCTGTGGGTTGCAAGAGTCCTGAACCATCCTGCAAACAGATGCAATGCATCTGAGGTGCACATTCGGGTTTCAGTGGCCAAGGAGACAAGAATCAGGTGGCCCAGACTGGTCAGTGCCACTGCTGATGAAACCTGCAGACCCCCTTGTGCTGGCTCCTGCCCTCACTGAATCTGGGTTTGTGTATTTGCAGAAGCTGCCCTCACACCTCCTAACCCCAGCTTTTGTCTGCCAGAGCTGGGCAGAACTTCACACATGCAATTACTTAGATGGGTTTCAGATTGCCTGGCTCTGCCCAGCAACTCCCATTTGAAGTCAGAAGAGACAAATTATGCCCTCACATGTTAGCTTGGATGTGAAAGACTGTACACACTTCAGTGTTATCTATTTATATATGTATGTGAGCCTGTGAGCATATGCACATAATTAAAGGCATAGCACTACAGTTGCATCTCCTTTTTTCTCAGAGAGATTTCAAGCCTCACAATATGGAGTCTAGGTGACAAATGAACCCTGCATTTCTCTCAAATATACCTATGGCTTCAAGATTTGTATGCAATGCCAATTACTGGAGGGCAAGAATGTGGATTTAATCAAACCTGCCTTCCAAAAACTTTGATTTTTCTTCCTCTATGGTAATATGAAGGACAAGGAATATGTTTCAAATATACCTTATTTCCAACTACCAGAACAACAGCTGCCTATCTGATTATTCATTGTCTGAAAAAACTCCCATTTTAGTGATTTATCATGTTTTTTAATTAAACTCAATAGTTTAGAAAAACTTCATTGATGAAGCCCTGAGCTTTTAATATTGAAGGGGGGAGGGGATTTTCAAAATGCAAGAACATAAATCAGGAATTAAATTCCTTCTGAAAGCAACTGGGAGTAAGTCTCCTGTCTGGGGCCTGTATCTTCAGTGAAGATATTTCAGCAAGAACTTAAGACAACATTAGTCTGAGCACTGCTCTAGTCCAGACAGCACCAGCCCATGCATGAAAGGTCACATGTGGAGCACCTGGGGACTCAGCTGGCATCACTGCTCCAGCATCTCCCCTGAAGAAAGGAGCTGGGGTTTGGGCACTCACTCTCCAGGGCTGTCAGGCATGGCTCTGGCCATCAGTGGGAGCTTTCTGCTCAGTTCAAACACATCTTCCCCTATGGAAGGCAGGCCTTCCACACCGGGCAAGGAACCCCAGACTTCTGAAAATTTTCGTTGCACAAGAAGACACATTTGAATCTGATTGATTTAAGCAGTCATAGATCACCATTCTTCCAAAAGAATCCTCCCCATCTAAACCAGTTTTGGAGCTTCTGTTAGGATATACCTGTTGTAGATCACAGAATCATGAGAGAGTCTGAGTTGGAAGGGACCTTGAAGATCGCCTAGCTCCAATCCCCTCCCATGGACAGGGACACCTTCCACTACACCTGGCTGCTCAGAGCCCCATCCAACCTGGTCTTGAACACTTCCAAGGAGGATGGAGCACTCACAACTTCCATGGGAAACCTGCTCCAGTGCCTCACAACCCTCACAGTCAAGATTTGGAGTAATACATAAAATGTAGGCTAAAATGCCCCCCAAAATTTTAACAGTCCTAGTACCCTTCTCCTGTTAACATTCTCCTAAAAACATGGCATTTACCTCCATCTCCAGAAGGGACACTTTACTAAGGGTGCAGCCCTCAATTCCTGTGCACAACAGTTGCTCTTCTTCAAAAATTCATCTGTGGCTGAAGACAGACATTTCTTTCTTCTCTCCCTGTTCCACTGAATTCAGACCTTCAGAGTATTATCAGAAAAAGACCAAATTGCTCTCTTCTCCCCAGCAGTCTCCAGCCCTTCTCTAATGAAGGTATGCTTTTGTGAGGAAGGGAAAAGGTAATCATGGGCTAACTTGGATTCACCAACAAAGAACAGTCATATTCACGTGGCATAAACCACTATCAAAAGAAAATTCTGTAACAAACCTCCATATCAATACTGCCTTTACAAACAGGACAGTAAACTCAAGTGAGATGTTACTTAGACCAAAACACAATTAATCTAAAACCTCCTTTTTACACTAGGATAAGGAACAGCAACACAGCAGAGTAGCCAAGACCACAATGTAAGACCATTTATGAAAGCATGTAAGTATTCCAAGGTACAAAACACAATCTTCCTAGGCGTCTCTCAAATCCTAATTTAGGCAGAACTACAGATTAGATTTTCCTCTTCTAGGAGTAAGTCAGAATGAGCCAATCTACTTGCTGACTACTGTGTCTACTCATATGACTAAATCATAAAACTCACCAAGATGTCACAGATCAAAAGCCCCCTTGCTGTTAACACCTACAGCCTGTTAAAACAACATACTAAAACAACTCCTAACCATTTCTGTCTGTACAGGACAGAGTTAAGTTTTATCACTTCAAGTACTCTGATGCTCTCCTGCAGCAAGGAGTAAAGATAAAAACTTCACGTTAATGAAAAAGAATTGCAATAGGCAACTGTTTGATTATCTGCAGACAATCATATTTGACAGGTATTCAGGATAGGATATTCTGGTTTATGAGACAACTCTGGCATTATATACCATCTATATAAATAATTTCCCCTGGAAAGAGTCGTGGCAAACAGCTTCTACAGCACAGGCACACTGCAGCTATGTACATATGCATAGGATGAAGAAAAGAAAAGGTTGCCAGCTTCAAAGATGAGAGGGCAGAAATGGAAGCTTACTCACAAGTCATACATACTGGAGGTGTGAGGTAGGAGGAAAGAATAACAGCTCATCCTGAAAACAAGGATCACTGCACATTCCCAAAATTAATTTGACACTGAATATGAAAATAATAATAAATACATATATAAAAATATCTAAAAATAAAAGCTCCAGAAAGTCGTCTTTGATCTTAACAAAAAAGGTTACATCATGAAATGCTAAGACAAGGCAAGATAGAAAGGCAGACCAAAATTTTTCACATAAAGGGATCAGGATAAATAATTTCAGTGACTGAAAGAACACTGTGTTGCACCATCAGTAAAATGAATATCTAATAACAGCTATAACTGTGCCAACTCCCAGACAGGGAAACCAATCTTGGCAAAATCTACAGCCTAAACTAAGTGCATTTCTTTTAAAACTTTTAGTACTGGGAAACATTCTAGAAAGCTGGATTACAATATCACTTTCTCTAAAACAATTGTGTATTATAGATTTGACAGGCTCTGCCAGTAACAAATACACTCACCCACTCACCAACTGTGGATAAGAAACTCTGCAAGGCAAATGGACACAAGATTTATTGCCTTCTGCAAGCCTTAGATTTTCATTTACATACATCATAAGGTTGCAAAGACACTCCAAGCCCTGCTGTAAGGCTGTCACTCCCTGGAGGTACAAAGGCAGCCTAAGACAACAGAGAGGGGTGTGAGGAATTATTTTTGCCTTTTAAAGCAGCCTAACTTTGTCTTTTCAAAATCAGACACAGGTCTTCTTCCACAAAGCTCCAGCTCCCCTTTCTATCTCCTGAATTAGAGTATTTAACAGAATGACCACCAGCACTTGATGAAGTTTCCACTTCCTAGGGGAACTCAACTTGGCTGGCTGAAGAACAGAATTTTAGAACTCACATCAGACATAAAAGGGATGAAAGGACCTACCCCACAGTAGCCTGTCAAAAGCACTACAGAAGTAGCTCCCATTGCATCAATATTTCATGTCTCCTGGCCCCTGAGAGAAGGGAGGTTGCACAGCATCCCCAACAGAGGGGGAAAAAACACATTTTTTTTCTCTTTTTTGTTTAAACAAATGGAAGACTATTTAAGAACCCATATGTCTCAGAAAGCTTCCCAGAGCTACTGCCTTAGTTTCCCATCTTTTGCTCCTGCCATGAATCATACATACACCACCAGTTAAACCTCCCCTTCAGTTGTCACATGTTGCTCCAAGACTAGCAATTATTTCTGTTCTGTTTGCTTTACTATAAAGCTTCACAGAACGCTCTGTATATACAGGTAATAATTTCCCTTCAGCTCAGTTGATCAAATTCTGTAACTATTTCACTGACAAACATCACTTCAATGGTACACAAGATAAGCCAAGTCCCTTGTTTTTCCTTTTAAGCTTCTGTAGAAGCAGTTTCTCTCCCATGAACGTTGGCGAGTTTGTTTCATCTAGTAATTGAAACAGAGCAACATTTTGCTTAGTTTCTTCTAAAGCACAACCAAGTTTTAGTGCTCATAAAACAGGCAGCGGTACTGAAAAACCTAAATACACTAAGAGATCAGGCCAGCTTCCTCACTGACACTTCAAATCGTTGGTAACTTTTATACCAGAACAGCAACACAAAGTCCCCTCTCCTCAAATCCTGCCAGGTGTGCCAGAGCTGGCAGCACGTTCCCTGCCCTCACTGCTGCACTCACCCTCTTCAAGCTGAGCTACTGCATGTCCAAATCTTTAATTTTGCAGGCTCTTTGCATGCATAACACCACTGAGTGTGATTCTCCCAAACACATTCTGAAAAGGCACTCTAACACACTGCAGTGATACTGAACACAAGTTCCCCACACTCAGTCTCTCCTCCCACTCCCCCTGTTTCTCCACACTGGCAGAGAAAGGCAGCCGGGGTTCCAACTGCCTGAAACTTCATAGAAGTCATTAGGCAAAAGCATGTATTTCCATTGCTACAAACAGAACACTCAGGAAAGTAATGCTTGAAAGGAGAGAAAATTTAGACGCTCATAAAATACAACCAAGGAGAAGTAAAACATTCACGAGATGTGCTTTAAGAGTTTACAGGGATTTTACTTTAAAAATGGTCCTAAAGTCTAATATTGTCTTAACTCAGTAGTTAATTAGCAAAAAAAGCTAAGGTCTGACTGGCTTAATGTAAGCTGTACCATAAGCAAGAGATGGAACTAGATGTTTTCCTAAGGTCCCTTCCAACCCAAGTTATTGGACTAATCCACTAAGGGAGTCTTAAGATCTGCTGCTGGACATCTAGAGACCTGGGAGTACAAGACAATCAACATTTCCATGATGACTTCAAAATGGCATTGCAGAAGGAAGGGAAGACCAAACAGTTTTGGAGAAGCTCTTCCATAAGTCTCACCAGATTAACAGAAAGACCCATACAGCTTGGTAGATAAAGTTCTATCTCTAGACATGATACTTAGAAACAATAAATAAGTTTGTAGACAACTTGCTACTCTAAAATATTTTTTGCCTTCTATTTTTGTTCTACTCTTAAAACAGGTTAAGATGACATTATATACACCACTGGACACCTACTTCTAAAAGAGAAAATAATCAAAGTACAAGAACTTAGCTAAACCCAGTGGCTAGCTGTTGCAGCAGATCTCTCATGAGGGGCAGAAACGAACCAAGACAGACATTTAACAACATGAAAAGGGTCCTGGTTTGTTCTTCTTCACAGCTTAGCCATGCTGACTGATCACAGCAAGCTCCTACTACCAGGGTCCAACTGCTGGCCATTGCCTACCAGGCTGTGACTGCAAACATTAGTTTGCAGACTGAACACAGGCAAGCCTCAGCTCCCTCAGCTGTGACTGCAGAGCCCAGCAGCAGACCCAGACTGACCTCACAGCAGCAACTCTCTTCCTTGTTTTGTTCCTCTTTGTGTCCCTCTGGATCTCTCCTTCTCTCCCAGGGCTCCTCACCCTGCCACAAAGCCCTGTTCCTCCAGGTCCTCTTCCTCAGAGCCCTGCTTGAGCAGCCAGCCCACCCCTTCTGCCACACCTATCTTAATTAGTCACAGGTGTAACCCATGATGAGCAAGGCTTTGGTAATGAGTACAGCTGGGACTCATCAGGGGCAAGGCCAGCTGCAATCCCTGCTCTCACCCCACAGCTGCTCAGAGGCACTGGGGCCAGCACTCAGGATTTTGAAATCCCACCCTTGGTAAAGACATGGGCTTGAGTCTTGGAGACAATAAAGGGAATTGAGTATGCCAGGAAACCCAGCTTTCAGGAAGGACACTGGAAATGTGGGCCATGGAAAGTATATTAAAATACACTACAAAACTATGGTATATAGTTCCTTTCTCCTTTTTTTAGGAGCAGCATTTCTGTGTTTATATGCAGGAAGTCCTAAGGGCCTAAAAGAATCAGCATTACTACTGACTACAAACTAAACTGATGGGGTTGACTTCTGTTTCAAACAAATTTATCAACATAAGGCCAATTAATAAGACTCTTGAAAAAGTATCTTTGAAATCCATTTCTTGTTTTCTGCTCATCTCTGCAGACAGGTTAGATAATGAAACTCAGTCAAGTCAGACTAAATTTCCTACTGTCAGTATGGCACTATTTGGGTTTCAGACAGTAAGAATTTTGTCATCCTCTAAAATAAGTTTATTACTAGCACAATTTTTTTACAACTCTATGGGCTTTTGTACTTCTTATTTTAAGGGAAACAGCTTCTTTTACAGCACTTACATAGAGGTTCATTTTAAAGCTAACATATTCTCTTGGCTTACTTTAAGGATAGATGAAGTTGGCAGCTGTCCACCGAGAGAGTTAGGGGCAGTAAAAATACTCAGGACTTACAGTGTTCATTATTCATTAAACACAGTTATCATCCACCAGTAAATGGGCAAACTGGCAGGAATGATGACACTAATTCCTCACCAGCCTGCTGGAGATGAAAGGAGCAGTCCTCCCTGCTCCAGGAAGTAAAGAAAAAACCTTTTGGTGCTTTCTCTTATTCCAAGAAACACTGTCAAAAGCTGCAAATAATTCCAGTTAAGACTTCCCAGGGAAAAAAAAAAAAAAAAAAAAGAATAAAAAAATGGCATTATGCCTACAGAATCTTATGAATGGGCAAAGTACAAATGCTGGCAAAGTTCACTTTCTGGTATCACACACTTAAGATACTGGCATGGGTGACAGGAACCCCCTGGTTTACAGACCCCAAAGAACTTGAGTTCTTGGAGATCTGCAGGGCCTACTTTCTTCAACTTGTGCACTTCAGCTTTGCAGTCTTTAACTATGAACAAAATTTAAAAAAATATCTCTAGAGTAACAGATATCATCCCAGACTTCTGGAGAAAAAAGAAAAAAAGACAGTTTTTTACATGGAAAAATGAATTTTTAAGGTGGGACTTAAAAGCATTTACATTCATAGTTCTGGAATGCATGAATACAGGGAACAAGTGGAACCCAATTTTTTCTCTATAAGTGCACTCCACTGCTAACCATGCCTTTTCCAGCAGAACCCAAAATATTACAGGGCATTTAATACTGCAAAACAGCTCAACTCTTTAATGCAGCCCTGTAGATCAAGATGATGACAAACTTCAGCCATTCTTAAAGAGCTGCCTTGCCTTTTATTTTACCACTTCCATTACTCCTCTTCCCACTGGCCCCATCATCACTATCACCAAAGAAAACAAGGTTTATGTACCTCTCATAGACAAAAAAAAAAAGTTGATGTACAAATTACCATGATGGTCACTCAGCCCTTCCCAGTGTTAGTAATATATTCTGCAAACTTACACTTCAATTAAATGGATAACAAGCAGAAAGAGAAATTCTCCTACTACAATGAAGAAGCACGACTCTGGAGTGATTAGTCAGGACCAGCCAGTATTCCAACTCTGTATTTAAACAGTTTTAAGAAAGAGGAGAAAGTGTACTAAATATACTAACTTTTTTTATGCACAAGACAGCAATAAAGGCTTGCTTATCCAACTTCAGAGAGCACACGTGGTGACTCAGGTTGGCAAATAAACACAAGGCCCTGTTTCCATCCATTTCCAGCTCTGCCAAAATCCCAAATCTGAGGGGTTTTCCTATGCTACCTGTCTCCCCAGCCCCTGAGTTTGTTCACACTGTTACACCACCATTTGCAGTTTTTAATCTGGCATAAGGAGATCACTTGTACAATTTCATGGCTGCTGGTTGAGCTTTATACATTTCCTGTCATCAATCACTGAGCAACAAGTGTTTGGATGACCACTCCTCCTCACACAACCTGCACTCTAACCAGGGAGGTCAATCTACATGCCAATCTTTCAGGTGTCTCAAGATGTTTTAGGAAGAGACAGGGATTACAGATACAGCCACCCAAATGCCCCAAACAGAATATTTCAGCCTGTAAAATAAAAAATTACATTTCTGACAGCAAAGTACCATAGAAGTTGATTGGGTCAAAACCCTCTTCAGAACAACAGGTTCATTAAAGTTCCAAGCTGTCAAGTTGTATTGTAAGGTAAAATATCTGCTTACTAGCTGCTCCAGGAAATGCCTGCACAACATGTTTAACCAGCAGGCACACAGGCAGCTTTAATTCTGATGGGTCTTAAAGTGCTTTGGTTTGAATTTTTTTGTCTTTCACATTTTTTAATGTCACCCATCTTTCAGCAACTTGACAGTTCAACAGTTAAGATGTAGTACCTCTATTGCTACTGGATTCCTATATACCTGTGTTTATTGTTTCATTATTTTTCCTTCAGTGGCATCAAAATATTAAAAAAAAAAAAAAAAAAAAGAGAACTTAACCATGCTAAATTCAGCATAAACACTCCAGGGAAAAAAACATTTTTCCCTCTCTATTTTGTATAAATTTCAGTACATATTTATGAAAAATACCCTTACAAAACAGAGAGTAACATCCAAGAAATTTCAACACTGATTACCCTCTTTCATTTAACTGATTTTTCCTCTCACACAGCTTGACATGGGTTTGTTTTTTCAACAGCAGCTTTTAGCAGGAGAGCACATTTCTGGCACAGAGTGTCAGCCACAAGCTTGGGATCTCCTGTGTCTGGAACACTGACCCACATTATCTCTCAAGTGGAGTCCCCTGTGTGGAAATCTGAGGGGAGCAGAGTTGCCACACGAGCTGACAAGCAGACATTTTCTCCTTCAACATGCAGGTGGGGAACAGTCAAATAACACGAGATGAGTGGGAACAGAGATGCTGGAGCTCCTTTTAGCCCCATGGCTCAACCAGAGCCCTCCCTTGCAATGCCCAAAGGAAAGAATAACTGCTGCAGGTGTATTTATTTCTCCACCATCCATCATTTCCAAAGGAATAAACTAAGAAAAGTTTGAGGAAGTACATGCTGGAACAACTGCAAAGTGTAAAGACATTTAGCCAAAAAACCTTGCTACCTACAGCAATGGGTATCATGTTCTGGAAAGGTAAAATTTCTCAAGAACACAGGAGTCAAACACATGAGCCATCAGGAACCTTCCACACAACCTCCAGCCTACAAGGAAACAGCTTTTCCTCTCAGATGAGAACATGGCCACCTCACAGTGCTCCCCCATCAGTCACTCCCAGGCAAAACTAGCACAATTAGCTGTGATTAGGTCAGAAAATGAAAGCAATTTCTTCAAAAACCTCTATTCCAGCTTGGCAGAACACAGCAGCTTTCTTGCCTGCAATGTCAGTTCACAGCCCAACTGCAAGGATCAGAGTCCCCCAAACCCACCTCTGCTGCTGCCTCCAGGTCCCAGGCAGTGGGGAAAACACAGCTCCAGCACTGACTGCTTCCTCACCTTTGAGCTCAGCATGGTCCACCAACAAAAAAATGTACAATTTCTCCCAGGAATTTCAAAAAAAGGCCACAGATAACAACAGCCAGGAATAAAACCAACATTCACAGGTGTTGGCTGTGTACTAGCCATCTGAAGGAGATGGCACTGATTTTTGCATTCATTCCACATTTGGAACACCTCACAAGATGACCAAAAAAGGGACTGCAAATGTACAGTAATGCACCCAAGAGCCAACAAGTCCAAATAAAAACCCTTTCCCCAAGCAAGGTAGCATAAAGGCACAACATTCTAGAAAGGCTTTTGAGGACTTTGTTACACAGATGTGTCACCCTCAAGAATGATCACATATGACAGTGAGTGACAGAACAAAAAGTCCAAAGATTAGTTAAAAATCTTGAGTGACACTAACAAAATTTATAAAAGGAAGCTATTCAACAAAGCATGCCCTTGTCTGCCAGATTTTTGGCTTGCATACTTTGGATGGTCAAGAATTCACAACAAAGACCAAGAACAAGAAAACAAAGTACATTTAAATGTCTCTAAAAGGAAAAGATTTTTTTTTTTCTAATGAAATCAGCAAGAGCTTCCAAAGCAAATCTCAGGACAACAGTATACATGGAAATAGATGGTTTCCATGCTTTTAATTGCTTTGCTTGATCCAGCTAATGCTTACACATGCACGTATTACCACTCCTACCAAACTCATAAAATGTTAGGATTTCTTTTACACATCTCTGTGTGTATGCTAGCAGTGGTCATGTATGTCTAAGGGAGCTGTTATCTATCACTTTCTTGCTGAGCACTAATACCAGCCTTGACAGAGGGATCTCAGGTTTTAGAAGAGCCTGAAACCATCATAAAGGTGTCTGGCCATGATTTTAAAATAATATAATCTGAAGAGTAAGAAGGCAGTAGTCACTTCACTTTGTCCTCCACCGGGCATAAAAATATATGTTAAAACTGCTGCTTTTTTCCCCTGCAGAAGTCCAGGTATTTTGGGTAAATTAGTAAGGACAGTTTATCCAAGAGAACAACACCTCAGTCATTCAAGCAGGATCATAAATTCTACAGTCTGAAATTTGACAGCACCAGCTATCAACTTTATGAAACTTTTATTAACAGTAGTTGAAAAATGCACCATTAACTAAACATATCCTCTCTTTTGGGTTTTACAAGAATCCTTTACAACTTCCCACTTAGGAACATAAGGAATATTTACACACTCCGTGTCCAGGCCAGCTGTCACCCCAACAGACCACCTTTCTTTGAGCCATGGTGCTTATTAATTTGGTTCTGACACTCACTCACAAGGGAACTTTCACAAATTATCTCCAGCTTCTAGTATCCAGTTGAAACAGAAACAGAATCCATGAGATGAAGGCAGTACTTTAGTTGTGAACCTTTACCAACACACCAGGGAGTGGACTGCTGAACTTGTGGCTAATTGCTGATTGGTGGGCTGGTTCTGCATGTAAAAATCACTATTACTTTGGCATGGACAGCTCCAATCAGTAGATAGAAAAACAATTCTTGGCAAGAGAAAGCAAAACATGGCCGAACACACCAATGCAGCAGTCTGTTCTTGAATTCCCAAGTCTGGACTAAATAAATGGTTTTTAAGCCTCCATGGGGTGAAAAGAAGAACAAAACCAAAGGAAAAATGCAGTATTTGCAGTCACTGAGGTTCTCAACTTCTTTTAAAATGAAGCTTTTAAGGAGAAGCAACCAATCTACCCCACTCCCTGGTTGTGTTTGCAAATTTAATAGAAAGATGCAAAGCAACCATTCTTCTCTAAGTTAGTGAACCATCTCCTAACAGAGGTAATAAATGGAATGGCTCTAGCACACATTTGTCACACTTGATCCAGGAGTTGCTTCATCTATGAAACAAACTTATTTCTTCATCAGCCCTCTGAAGTTTTAAACATAAAACATAAACCAGCTCAGTATTTTCCATTCACACACAGATGAAACTAAATACAAATTTTCAGAACATGAACACTGCAATTGTTTAGAGTAGAAGGAGATCAGCTTCGAAGAAAAAAATTCTCCATCAGAGATCCACTGTCATTCCTAGCAAAAAAACCTCACAAATACAACCAAAAGTCATGTGTGTGCTCTGAGGACAGGCAGGGACTACAGAACTTACGTGGTTTTTAATCCACTATGAAGTTTTTATCAGTGCTAGTCAGTAGTTAAAGTGGATCTGAAGGGAATTCTACAGAAACTCCACAGTGCCTTAGTGAAATTTTACCTATTAATAAACCTCTAGAGGGTAACAGAGAGTAGTGCTGATCTCCTGAGCCCGATAGTGACCGTGATCTCTGCTTCCACAGTGAATTTCAGGGATGGCTGAAAGCTGATCACACACTCCACAGATATCTGCCTCTAGTCAGATGCCTACCTCAAAAACACAACATTTAAATCTGAGCTGCTTTAGCATTTAGCCAGTCTTGCAGTCTTCTTTCTCCTCCTCCTCCCCTCATTTCTCTCATGCTCCTATGAAGACTACTCAGGCAACCATATAAAAAAACATATGAAGTGACCAGTTATCACAAAATATCTGAGAAAACTCACATGAAATTATAAAGGATTTTCTACTGTAACCAGGAAGGGACCTGTGTTGCAACTTAATGCTCTAATGCAGGAGAGTAAAGTAGACTACGTAGTTATCAAGGGAGCAGAATGTCCAAGATCAGTTATTGATTTTTACCTTGTTCAGAAAAATATCAGGCTAATGGTTGAGTTAGAGAATAAAGGGTAAGCCTTACAGGGAAAAAGAATTTGCTTCTGTCCAGATATAGGACAGGCTCATTTAAATCTCAATAAATGGATTTTAAGAACTCTTACTGAAACATTAACTGTGCTTCTCCTTCAATTTTAAGTCATCATGTGGGATGATAATGTTCTTTTACTGGTAATACTAAGTCTTGGGCCAGCCAGAAAGCAAAAAGAAATTTTAGAAGGGTGCTAGGAAAGAGGAATTACTGTAGCATACAGCATTTAATCTTGCTAGGGAAGTTGATTTGAAACTTTCAGCTGCCTTCCATTCTCCCACTATCTGCTGGATATAGTTACCTTTTGTTTTGTTGAGAAATGTGAAGTCTTTTCTTATTCCAACTGACCTACTTTATTCAAAGAGCTACTAATAGAAAGTGCTACCATATTCTTAAGCTTCTCTGAAAAACTGTGATCATTTGTGCCATTCAGTACTACTACTAACCTCATTACAGGTACAGCTAGCCCTCCAATCTTTTGAGTTTCCATAGACTTTGGTTTGATTCCAGCTCTTTAAGTATTTTCTCTAGGTCAGTTGGGCATCTGTGCACTGTTTTCAGAATGGTCTGTGCTTTTAGCCAATACTGCTCAATTGTCTTCCTACAGACATAGCTGGGGAAAAAAAACAGGAAACACAACTGATAATACAAGACAAAACCATCAGTGATCAAGCCATAAAACATGGAACCTTCTTTGACTCAAAATCTTAAAAATAAATACGAAAATCTCAGCATTAGATTTAGCTTAACCTTTTTTAATGGACTCTTAAATTCCAGTAACCAGGAATAGCTGTTGGAATTCTGCAGGCTGAATCATCAGGCCAGATAATCAGATTGATTTTTCTGGCATTAGCAAACATCTCATTGTGAAGAAAGAAAAAACAAAACAAAAAAACATGAAAAATGAAAGGACTAAAAAACATGAAGCAAAATTTTTACACCCTACACTCCTAAACGACAAAACAAAACAAAAATACCAGGCATGTCCCCTATTATATCTCAACAGGATATCCATCTGGAAAGCCTTACCTTCCAGATGCTTTCCCCTACTATTTCATTGTCCTGCTAATCTCTGAAACTACCCCTAGGGGGAAAACAAAACACTACACAATTTATTGTCATGCTGTTGTTTTAAAAGATGGACAATAGAAAGGGAAATAGATCCTGGACAACAGTCAGTTTCAATATAACAACTATAGAAGCAGAAAAGCAGAACTGGATCAAATTGAATTAAAATTGAATACAAACCCTGTACCAAAGTAAGTTAATAAAAGCAAGAAGCACCTTACAGCAACCCAACAGTAAAGTGCATAGACAAAGAATAAAAATTCTAAATAAATGAAGAAGCCTACCTATCTCTTCTCAAAGTTGAATCACATGTGTGGCCAAACCTTCAGTCAACATTCTCTTTTTTAAACACAGAAGTATGAAGTCAATTAAACCAAACTACTACTACAGCACTTCAGAGAAGCCCACAGAGTGTTCTCCCCAGGATTTGGTAGGATGACAAGGTTTCCTCTCACAGAAATCTCCTGTACCCTAAAGAATCTTGCAAGCCTGTCAGTGAAGCAATCACAGGCATTTCATTCTGTTTCTGGGAGTCTGGATGGATGTGTAAATGAAGTCTTTTAAATGTGGAAGTGACAGCTCCTAGGCAGGTACATGAATGCTTGGGCTTTGAGTCCATTTGGACCACTTCTGGCACCACTGGAGGTCTGTGGCCAGGAGCTGTGCTGCCCTGGGGACTGGAACACACTGAAGGCAGTGTGTCTGTGCACAAAGGACCTCCACGAGGAATGACAAAGTGCTCACAAGAAATAAATACCTCGGGTACCTAAAAGTGCATGAGTTTTCTTGCTCTCATTTTCTTTTGTTGGGTTCTTTTTAAATGTGATTGAATTTAAGTAATTCCTCTTTCCAGCTCCAGGTGTAAAAGTACAAGCAGGCTGATTCAAAATACAAATAAGAGTAGTAACATACTTCTGGCACATCAGTGCAAAGGGGGACACAGGGAAGACCAAGAAAAAATATTTGGTTTGACACTGCTGCCATTCTCCATAGCATTACTTGCAGAAGATTTGGGGGTGTTTTCAGAACATGCTATTTCATTCTCTCCAGGTGTGTTATCTAAAGTACCCCCTCATATCAGTGGAGTGAGTAACAGGTAAAATCACTGCAGCAAGTTCACACACAAAAAAATTTGAAGTAGGGGTTTACACACCTTTATCCTCCCACAAACATGTTCCAAATAATAAAGCAGTACATGTACTGCACATTTAGAAAGCAACTCCTAAATTACCATGAATTTTTGCCCACCATCAGTCTTCAGGATATGGAAAATATTTCAGTCATCATTTCTAGCTGCAAATATAAAAAGTATGCCATTTTAAAAATAAAGCACAACACAGTCACAATCTTCAACTAGGAACGTCCTCCTTTACATGGCATTCAGAACAGTTCAAAAGACAGAACACATTCAGGAAACAACATAAAAAGAAAAGCATCTTCCAACTCAGATGAGGAATACCAGCCAAAATTCCCTGCGTTGTTTTTTAAGTTGTAAGTAACAGTTACAAATGGAGAGGTGCTGTATTTCAGTAGAGCTAGAGAAGACAGGTTCATTTGCTGTAGTAACATTTACTACAGGAATATTTTTATTTGCCATAGCATCACCCTCTACTGCACAAGCAGCTATCTAGTAAGACAGGAGCACTTGCCTTTCTCACCACTGTTAGTTTGTCTCAGAGGTTTTTCAAAGATCTCTGTTCATAAAATGTTTGTCAAAATGCACTCACATAGCACGAGGCAAAGAGGAGATGAGAGACAGATGCTTCTGCATGGTAGTGGGCGGGATGGGAGAGAAGCTGGGGAAGCAGCTTTGCATCCAATCCATAATAGCTATTTTCCTTTTTAACCATCTAACAGCAAGTCACAAATTCACCCTGAGCACATCAAATCCTCTGAACTCAGGAAATGATGCATTACTGAAGTCACAGCAGGGAGGCCAACTCAGCTTAGAGGACATAAAAGACTAGCAGTAGAACAACCTTTTCCAAGGTTATGGATTAAAAACAAAGGCAATGTTTTAACGTAGTGAGCAGATGCAGTCAGAGAAAAAGCAAGGTGAAAGCGCCATTTGTGCTTCTTTCCAGAATAAATTCCTTTCTAGGAAAATTCCTCTCAGATGGATTTTCCACCTCAAAAAGAGCACTACAGTCTTGTAGTTCCCTGCTCCAGCATGTAACTTTCCTTTCACACACATTCTCCTCAGCTACTGGAGTGCACATCTCTTGGAACAGGCTGGGTGTCTAAGATCTGAAACTTACTTCCATCCTTTATAGATTCTACTGCTGCATTTTACTGCTTTAAAACTGCAGCTGCAGAAAAATTGCAAAGTAAAGAATTTTTTTTTCTTCTGCTTTAGATTGCTTAATACAGGCCTTTACTTGTTGCATATTTGTTAAAAGTACACAGAGTTGCAAGTTTTACCAATCTATATTCACATATGCCAATGTCACATAACACACACTGCAGGTACAGTACATGTGCATCTTACTAAAGTTCCAATATATATATATATATCAAAGCATAAAATGGAAGATATTTCTATATAGTACCACCATGGAACAGAGCTAAGTGAGCAGGAAGTCCTTATCTAGTTTGATCCAAGCTATTGAAAGTGAAATCAGAGGTAAAATGCATACAGCAAGGATGACTAAACCCAGAAGCAGTCCAAAATTATTTGGTTTATTACATGAATTCAAGAGACTACAATCATTCTCAACAGGCTATTATCAAATCTCTTCAGTGACAAAGCTTTCTGTCCAAGATAACAAATAAAGCAAATACATAAATCACAGGGATATATGGCTTTAGGCCATTATCCCAGAGGATTACAGACTGGTTTTTGCATTGTCCCTCTTTGCTTTTAGTACCTCCACCTCTGTTTAAATATTGTAGCTGTTACTACCACTGCTTTCTGAAGGCTAGAGTCCCCTGTAGTTATGAATGGCAAACAGAAAAACCCTCTCACAGGTTAAGATAGAGTCCAGGGTAAGATTTAAAGGTACACTCAGTAAACTTAATTTAGTAAGGTGTTTTTAATGAGCCCTGCCACCCTTGTCCAACTGTGCATGCTTTAATTACAGGGCACTGTGCTCAGCACCACAGACTGTGGTTGCCAGGTTCCTCTGAAAACCCAAGGCTCCTGTTTCACTCACCATGGTGCAAATATCTAATGAGGAAATTATGCTTGTTCAAAAGGTGCTCACAAAACCCAAAGGTAAGGAAAACAAGTGGCTAAACCACAGAAATATGTATCTGTAGACAGGCAAGTACAGCAATCAGCAGCCACCACACATTTGGGGATGCAACAAGGGAGTAATCAACTCCCAAATAAGACCACCACTGTCATTGACAAAATATAGAATATTCATTACAGACTGCAGTGTGTGAACTTCTCACAGTACAAGTCAAAATGAAGACTTAAGGAAACATGCTCGAATTATACAGCATACAAATTCAGATTTTAACCTGGACTCTGGATACAAGCAGAAGTCGATGCTCTGTGCAACCCTAAGCAGACAATTAAAAGATTTCACCAAGCAGCCCACAAACCTCACACAGGTCATCATGCCACCTCACCCTGTTAAAATTACAGGCATCATTATAGGACACAAACACTCTTCAATTTTTAAGAATACTTTTCAGAACATAAAAATATCTCGAACACCTATCTTACCATCAACTTTTTTTTTCCCCCCCTGGTAAGAAAGTGCAAATTTTTGGTCTCAAGGCAAGCCCTCTTTCCTAGAGACTAGTACACACATGTGATCCAAAATGTGGATCAAAACTTGATCAGTAAAAACATGAAGCAGTACAGTGAAAGATGGGCTCTTAAAACTAGAAGCAAAATCCGAAGTGAGAGTGCCAGTGAGGACGTGAGGAAGAAATACAAGCATGCTGTTCCCATCTACTAATATGAGAAGACTCAAATACTATTTACAAAACCAGAATGCTCTTCTTCCTGACTACTAAACTACTACTCTCATAATGATCAGGAAGTAAGAAATTGGTTGGAAATCTTCAATCCTAAATTTCTGCTTCACAATTATGGCACTTTTCAGCAAGGAAGTTGCTGACTAAAGTAAAAAGCTTAGCAAAGCTGAGCAGTAATTAAGAGCTTTCATTTACAACACAATTTCACATTTGTACAGGAGGAAATATGCTTCTTATGACATGAAATTTCCCATAAAACACATGGAGTTATAACACCACCTCAGCCTTGCATCTGTCCTGTGAAATAATCCACCAGCTCCTTTGGCAAATCAATATGCACTCTGCCCTGGGTTGAGCCAGGACAGGGTTAATTTTTGCACTAGCCAGGAGGGGCATGGCTGGGCCCAACAGGTTACTCTGTGCCACCTCAGGCCATTTTCTGGGCATGGAGGAAAGGGTCCTTGCAGGGTACCAGGGGGAACAGCTGGGTACATTCCCCTCTCCCTTGGACACTGCCACTGGGATTGTTGCTGCTACTGTCCAGTTGCTTAGCCCACTGCTGTTTCCAATAAATCCTTCATTTCTCAACCTGTGATCTTGATCCTCTGTGCTTCAAACTCTCCTCCCCAGCCTGCCAGATGGGGAAAGGAAAAGGCCAAGTGAGCAAGCAGCACATGGTTTGGAGTGTTTCAGTGAGAACACTTAATTGGGGAATACCATTTCTACACCAAGACACACTTGAATAAAGACAACTACTGAAGGCACAACTCAAGAGGTAGTGAAAACCACTCAGAGCCAAGCAAAGCAGATCTTGCAACTTTTTAGGACCTTAATTCAAGTCCTGTTTCAAAATTTAAATTGACAGACACAATGCTGTTACATTCCTACACAGTTGGAGCAAGCCTCAAGGGCTTTGCAACATACCTAACAGAATTTCCTAAGTTGCGTGCACAGAAATTTGACCTGTATCAGTTTATACTTTGTTTAAAATCAGTCCTTTCAGTTTGTCGACCCCAGAATGTTTTAGACGCACTTGCAAATAAAAATAACATGGACGAGTCTGCATTTCCTAGCCAATTAAGAACAACTTGAAAATTGCCTACAGATCACCATTTATTCTAAATAATTTCATAGGAGTTAATGACCTTACAGATGGGAATTTTGACTATGTAACATTCCATATTTCACCTCAAAGAAAATACTCCAAATAGATCTAGAGCATTCACTAATTTTCAATTTAATATATAAATATAAGCATGGGACAGACAGTTAGACATGTCAGCATTCTAATTCCAATTCTGTAGAACTTCTTCCTCCCATCTGTAGTTTCACAATGGCAACGAATTTTAAAGTAACTGTGCCAAGTCCGATTAGAGAATCTCCACTTTATTTGAACATCCAGGTTTTTTAAAGGAATAAACAGCCATGAATCCAAAACTTCAGTCTACCTGTTAGCTACAGACATGCAGGGAGAGAAAAGAAAAAACCCTACCAGGTACAACAGCACCTTGGACATCCAGTGATGCTCAGAGAGATTAATTTAATGCATCAGGCACAGACCATTCTGCATTCTGATATAACAATCTCAGACACACTCCTATGCCAGCCCTCAGCAAAGCAGCTTCTACAATACAGATCTTTGCCTGCATCAAAAAGACACTCCTGAGCCACAGCATTAGAGCAAAAGCTTGCCTATCCATAAGCCCAAAATTCTTAAAATCACTGCATCCCCTCCAGTTTTCACACAAACTACAAGCCATGCCAAGAACACCTCAACTGAAAACCAGTTCTAAATGAAAGCAAGAATACTTAGCACCTTTCCTGTACACTGCAGCTTTCCAACACACTTTGCAAACATTAACATGCCAAGATAGAAAAGCACCATTGTTTCAGTCAAAGGCAGCAAGAAGAGAGGATGCAGAAGTTGGTAGCGAAATGGATGGATGGCTGCTATTTTAGTTTTGCAAACTGTAGTTTCTTTTCCACCATAGTGATGCATTGAAATAGGTTCTGCAGTACTAGAACAAAGATGTACTATATTACTGAACACTGACAGATTCTGGCAGACCTGGTTTAATTTCAATTCTAATACTTTTTCCACTGAAATTTCTGTTGCTTTTCTCAAATTAAACCTGCTACATCTTTTTTTTTTTTTTTTAGATTCTATACCACCATAAAAGAAAGGTTTTACATTCTTATTAAGAACAGTGTTTTTCCTTTGCAGTTCCCATTACTGCATTTCCAAAGGCTCATGTGCCCAGTAGAGTCAAGATACAAAGATGTAATTTGTAAAAGTTTGCTCACTGCATGCTCTGCTGAATACCATTTTCTTTTTCTAGAGTGCTGTGTGGCTCTTTAGCCACCTGTAATAGGAAAGACATCCACAAAAAAGATTCATCACAAAGCAGTATCTGCAACATCCATATTAATTAGCAGCACTGATTTGAGGAAGACTAAGGGTAGAAAAAGTAAAGCCAGAATGGCCAAGATTTTCACTTCAGTATTTAATGTCCAGCTCACTAAGGCCCAGCTTGAAGTCCTGTGAAGCTGGTGGAAACATTCCCATTCTGGTATCGAGGAGGGCTTTGAGAAATCAGAGGCTAACTTGATATTAAGAAAGGAACAGAAGCTAGCTAAGAGCAAGAGGCACAGGTTTCACATCCTCCCACTGTTCAGCCTACCTCAGCAGGCATGATTATTAGTGGGAATTTGCACTGGTCCACTGAGATGAAAGGTCCAGACAGCAGAAAAAGCATGGAAGTTGGCTCCAGGTTAGCATTTGACAGGACTATCTAACTGAGAACATCCTAGGGTATCATGGAACAATCTCCTTGGGTAGGAGCAATGAGGATTTAAAAATGGATCTGAGAAAACCAGAACAATTAAAACCATTTCTCATTAGAAAGATGGAAATCAGCATTACAAACAGATCCTGAAAATGCTTCTGTCTTAATAGTGTTACCTCTGATCTGCTGCAAATCCACTAAAACTCCACCAGAAATTCCACTTTCTTCTGATTAATCAGAGACACCAAGTCCTAAAAATGATCTCAGCACCTGACTCGAAACAGACTGAATGGGACGAGTCCATTGTGATCAATACAGTTGTATCACAAACTCAGAGATGCATGGTGAACACAGGTAAAGAAAAGACACAAAAGATAGAAAGAGACTTACTCTTGCTATCTGTGATGAATGACTCAGTTCCTACCATGTTAGATGCATTTCATCTTCATAAATTACCATCACATGGCAGGCACAGTGGGATCTGTCTTGATCCTGCTAAAGGTTTTTGTTTAGATAGCACAAAAATGGTATTAAATACTACTGTAATATTTTAGCATTTTCAAATCAAATATAAAAAATACTTAAAATACATCAATTTTAAAAAAATGCAATCTAACAGAGAAAATCAGTTGTGTCCCAGAACTACATTGTTTTTTTTTTCAGAATCATCCCATGTCACTGCTTTCAGTAGATCTCAACAGACTGTATTTTTTCCAAAGGCATTTTAACAAACAAAGCCACGAACAAACAAGCATGCATTACTCAAACAACAATTGCTGAGATTAAAACTACAGTCTAACAAAATTTTAAAAAGGGGAAAGTACAAACTACCAGTTTTCAAACACTTCAGCACACCATTCTGTATTTTCTAAGCACTTTTGGGCAGGAGTGCTTTCTTGCATTGGGAATTTCTGACACCCCAGCTATGCTGGTTGATGGTGTGAAGAGGGACTGCTGATTGATGTCACTTGGCTAGCAGAAGCTGCCACACTAGTCACAGTTATACTGGCAAAAGCAGTGCTTTCATCTGAATTGCTTCCCTCCGTTGTGGAATTTATTTTTTGCATGAATAAACATCAATATCGTAAACACGAGGAATTCGAGATTTATGTGCAGTTTCACGGTAATAATCTTGCTGGGATGAATGGAGACACACTGCAATGGCTTGAGTCAGTAGAGAGCTGCCAAGGAGGGATAAAAGCTCTTTGGGAAGGGCATGCCAGAAGGACCTGGAGGTGGAGACACTTTCCATGAGAGAGGGCATCAGAATGCAGGGAGCTTTGTCTGGGCATGGCCAACGAGCTAAGGGAGAGCTTCCAGGCACGGGGGAGAGACAGCCCAGGATGGGGACACTGCAGGGAGTGAGCACTGGGCCAGGAAAGCAAGTGCAGAAGGCCCTCTCCAGACAGGGAGCAGCCACCCCACAGTGCCAGGCCTCGTGGGGGAGGACTTAAACCACTCTGGTATCTGCAGGAAGGACAACACACCCGGGGACAAGCACCCTGAGCACTGCCAGGGAGCACTGAGAGATTCCTGACCCAAGTGAGAGAGGAGCCAACAATGAGGCAGTCTGTGCTGGACCTCATGCTTACTGCAAAGGAAGGGCTCCTCGGGGACATGAAGGTCACAGGCAGCCTTAAATTGCACTGACCCTGGTGGCAGTCACACCAGTAGGAGGGAGAAGGGCAAAACCCAAGATTGCTGTCCTGGCATTCAGGACAGCAGATTCTGGTCTCTCTGGGGAGCTGCAAAAACAGCCCCATGGAATAATGCCCTGGAGGGAAAAGAGGGGTCAGAGGTGCTTCATTCTCAAGGACTGTGTCCTCCAAACTCAAGAAACACTCATCCCAAAGAGCAGGGAGGCATGCAAAATACCAGGAGTCCTATACAGATGAAAAATAAGATCCTGGCAAAACTCAAACACACACAAAAAAAAATCATATGAATTGAGGAAACAGGAACAGGTAGATTGGAAGGAGTACAGAGACATTGCCTGAGCATGCAGAAATGCAGTCAGGAAAGCCAGTGCCCACTTGGAGCTAAAACTAGTGAGGACTGTCAAGAGTAAGTATCTGAAGGGAGGGTATAAAGATGGTAGATGTTACTGTGACACAGATAAAACACACAGCAACACACACAACAGGGGTTCAGGCAGAGAAGAAGAAAAGAACTCCCCAGTTTATTGCTGACCTCGTATCTCTCAGTTTCTGGACAGTGCCCAGAGATTGGACAGAGAAGTTCCCACCTCTCCATCTCCACTGGTCACTTGAGAAGTCCATCAGGTGCGATCTTTCACAAAGGAATGCAAATATGATCCTTGTTTATCTCACAATTCATGAGCACTGACTCCACTATACTAACACAAATCAGAAGGCTGATTTTCAGGGACAACAGATCCTTCTCAGTGATCCTGTTCAGCGACAGGAAAAGAAGCAACATGCACAAACTGAAACCCAGGAGTCCCTCTGAACATCAGGAAACACTTTTTCCCTGTGAGGGTGGCTGAGCCCTGGCACAGGTTGCCCAGAGGGATTGTGGAGTCTGGATCCTTGAAGATACTCACAAGCCATGTGCACTTCATCCTAGCCAACTGGCTCTAGGTGGCCCTCCCTGAACAAGGGGATGGACCAGCTGCCTTCCAGCCTCGGCCATTACCTGGCTCTTTTCAAGCACTGCTGTTCCAGAAAACTTCCAGCCACAAACCAGTGTCAGCTGCTGGTTCAGACCAGCCTTCCAGCCATAAAGAATCTTTCAGGTACACTCACTGTACCTGGGCTTTGCCCAGCAAGCAGTGAGCCCTCTCTCAACCAGAGCCTCCAGGCATGTTAATAAAATGAATACACAACTGCTTCCTGTATTACATCCACAATTCCAACATTTCAACCAGAATGTCGAGATCTTTTCTCAGATCATATTACTTTCACATACAGCAACTTAAAGTATGAAGTTAAGAACAAAAGGAAAAGAAAAAAAATCTTAACAGAAACAAAACTTGGGCCTTTCTTAACGTATCAGTGTCCAATAGCAGGACAGATGAAACTGAGGAACAAAACTCAAACACGTGAAATAAAATATGCAGTAAAATTAATTATTTCAAAGAATTCTTGATATACTAACCTCAGATCCAGAAATCTTGACTGCTGATGTGTAACACAGCATTTCTTAAACTGAGAACAGAAAGGGAAGAAACTCACTACAAAAAATTTGAAGAGCTTTACGATGTCTGAAAAATTTGTTCTCCATCACACTACATCACCTTCAGACACCTGGCAAACATGGATTTACCTCAGTGCTGTCTCTCTCATTCTCTCCACCCCTGCACCCTTAATATATTTGCCCAGCAACATAGCACTAGCTTTCTGTTGAGACAAACAGAATCCTGGGCCAAAGCTGATACAAAATGATGCAATCATTAAAACTGCCATATTTTGAATCCAGTTAACACATGTCAATAATTCAGTGGAAACCCTGGCTTCCTTCCTGGTCATTTAGGGTGACTTGTCTTCTTTTTCTAGTTACACTCTCTAGGTTGTTAGCACCACCTGATCATAGACAAACTCCATATATTCAAAGAAAAATAACCTACAACTTTTAAATACCAAGATATATATTAATTTACTCCTTCAAACATTTTCCTATTTCCTTCTTTAAGTGTGTTATTCTATTTTTTGAGAAGTAGAACACACTCCTTTCTTCCTCTGGTCAAGTCCCCAGCACTGCCTCTAAATCAACACAAATTATTTGTGAAATATTTCACTTTGATCCATTTATCTTGTCTGTTTTCCATTTGTCAATTAACTTTTGCTTAAGATGCACATAAATTCTGAATATTTACACAATGTAATTATTATATGTGGAGTATCATTAGGGACCTGCTTTCATCATCTAAGGCACAACTACATTAAGCAAGAGATCTTGCCAAAGACATTGGCATTTTCACATGTTTAAGGCACAGGACAGTGACTCTTTCAGGAAACCAGAGTTCTGTTCTTTGCTGTTTTGCTTAACCACTTAGGTGAGTGCTCACATCACTTCACCTACAGTGCATCAGTTTGTTGGCACAGAATGGGTTTATCTTTCTACACTATCACTTTTCCTCACTCTAAGCAGCTCTGCAAAGCATTTGGGAACCTACTGATTTATCTCTACAACACATCTAAGACTAGGAAACTGGCAAAGTTATTCTGCATGTGAAAAATGCTGCCATCAGTTTCCGTTCCTTACATACTAGTGCCACAATATTACTATTTTTGCTCATCTTAATAAAGAAAAAATGTTAGGAACATATTTCTTCTCAACCCATTCACCAACTGTGCACAGTCAATTCACATTGCAACAGCAATATAAATCAAGATCTAAGCTCACTAAACAGCACCTCAGATGCTTTAGTGTATGATGAAGCTGGATACACCTCAGGTGCCAGGCTGAGAGTAATGCTGTCAGAGTAGTGGCAACTGGTGGCAGAAACAAATTGAGATTTTAAGTCCAACTTCCCCAGCACAGCACACAAAAGCAAGGGGCAAGACTCTGGCTGGCAACAGCAGTGATGTAAATTCCAAACCTGGTAACCATGTTGAAGGCATTACCAGACACAGTTCTCCACTCTCCTGATTTTGGCCATGTAGGAATCATTCCCAAAGCAATGCCTTCATGTGGAAGGGAGGTGCTCCAATAAGGAAGGATCTACATGGCTAACCTAAACAGTGGAAGTCTGAATGACCCCAGAAGTTTGCTAGAAGCTGCTATTTTAGTCTAGCAGCCTTTAAGGTGCAGTAGCATTAGAGCAGGAACGTGGGAAAAAGCAGGCAGACTGATGTTTGGAAGGAAAGGCAGGAACTTCAGCCACTGGGGCTTATACTCCCTTCTTCACACCTGAGGTCTGAGAGCAACTATGGAAGGATGGCAATTTACTCCCATACACATTGCTTCTTTCTCAAAGCACCTGCTCATCACCAAATGGTTTGGCTCAGCCACTAGCCTGTCCCATATTCCAACACCCTCAGCATCAGGACTGAATTTTTTCCCTTCTCTCTTCATTTGTAGCACCCCCATTTTGATGACATGAATCTCAGTGAGCAAGACATGACAAACTAAAAGCTTCTGTCATTTCTTAATCTGATATCATTTCTGCTTTGTGGAAGCTCATGTCAGCATGCAGCTCTCCTAGTACTAAACACTGTTCACAACATCATCACCTACTGATTTCTACTACTTGGAATAGTCACTGAAGAGGAACAGGTTTCTCATAAATGCAGTTGATATTAAAGAGTTCTGGAAGATCGAGATCAAGGACATAAGTAATAACATATGCCAATAATAGAAACAAAAAAATGTCCACCTTTACAGGGACCTCATTCTTCAATGCTCCAATTCTCTACTTTGATGGAACAGCATCTAATTGCTCAATATGGAAGAATCCAAAAATACAGACAACTGCACCCTTTTAAAGCAGTAGGAACCATCTTGATCTCATTTCAGAACTCCCAAGCATGCCAGCCAACATTCTGTCTTTGAAAATTTGTCTCACGTGAGTGACAACCTACAGGTTTAAATCTGAGTCACACTCTAGAACCAGTCTTGGAATTGAAAAATGATGAGACTACAGAAATATAGAATTTAACTGCTGCTTGAAGAGCCTCAAGGTGATTGTCAGTTTATTTTATATAAAAATATCAGGAAGCTTCATACAACCCTTCTGTTAAAACAATGAAAGCTAACATTCTTAAGAACAACCTGATCTAAAGAACATACATTTGGGTATTTAATAATGCTAAAATGATGTGGTTTCATTTCTTATTTTGATCCAGTGGCATACACCTTTCCAGCACCTTCAGCATGAAAAATACTGAATTAAGCAGATTCATAAACTGCAGTCCAGTAATTTTTAAACATAAAATCCCATTTGCAGTACTGATTAGAAGCAACATTAACTGAAGACAGAAGGAAAAAACAATCACCAAGAGAATTTAATACTGAGGTTCAGGGGCACAGCAGGGCAGTCAGAAAGAGGAAGACAACGAAACCTCACCAGAAGAAGCTGGAATGAGAAGTCTAAATATCAACTGAAAATGTCACTTCATTTGAATAATGCTCAATTTTTCTTGCTCACTCCATTCCACCATTTAGTGACACTTGGTATTCCACAATGAGAAACACTCATTTCTCCTCACTGACAACTTAAATTCACTCCCAAGTCCATCTAGAAATTGTAAGCAGTTTCATATTTCAATAAAGTCTACAGTTCCTTCCCTTCATTTCTGTGCCCCTTCCCTCTTCTTCCATCCCACTAAAACAAAAACCTTCATTCTTCTTTGCATTTAAATGAAAATTCCTCAGTAACAATTTCTAGTTTTCTCCTAAGTCTTAGCTGCCAAATGCCTATCAGCAGAAAAAATCTAAAACCTAATGGTAGAAGTGAAATGTTTATACTCTTTAGGTTAATATTTCATTCTGGGATAAACTGTAGAGAAACTATTGACAGTTGCAACTCCACAACTTAACTTCCTGAAAGCTTTGAGCAGCAGAAAATCTCTTGTGAAGGAAGCAGAGGGTTGCTTAAAATAATTTTTTTTTTTTCTGAACACATGTTTTCTTGTGACTCTGAGTGCAGGTGAGTGAAAGCAGGTTTACACTGATATGGGGGGTGTCCTTATTCAAGAAAGCTCTGGTTCTGATGTTACCACTGCTACTTGCAGTTTGGACAAACAACAGCAGATCAGAAATTGTCACTATTTCTCTTAATTTTCATAGATTCCTGGGAAACCAGTAAAGCAAGCCACTCTTCCTTGATGTGACCCTTACCAGCAGCCTCTCTCAGCCAGCATGCATCATCTTGGTCACCACGTGCAACTATTCCCTGAGGATAAAAAATTGGTAGAGACCAAACAGAAATGACCCACCAAGACACAAAAATGCAGGGGAGAAGAGCAGAGAGGGAATGGCATCTATTTTCTAGCACCTGCTAGTCAAGTGACCACTGGCATGAGGACAGGGAACTCCAGCCTTGAAAACCAATCTGTTTCTTTTTGTTATCTTCAGGCATACCTATCTTAAGTGGGGGTTAGAGAAAAAAAACTGTATTTTGCCTGTACCAACTGAGATTTCCAACTTCTTCCACCACCAGGGTTAAATGATCAGGTCTGACTTTTTGCTGCACTACTGGCTGGACATTGCTGGGGTTCTTTCTGATAATTTTAAGTGTAGCTTGTACCCAGTTAGCTCCACTGTTGTGGAAATAGTAGCTATAGCCAAGAAAGAAGGTGATGTGGATACTACTGTAAACGTTATCAGACCTGGCTGGATCTGCAAATTAGAATGAGTAATGGAACTGTTTTACACAGTTCACTTCTAACTCTGACACAGATGGCACCTAAACAAGGATTCCAGCCTTGGCAGTTTTCTTCAAAGTCAGTAACAAGGCCAGGATAAACCTTTCTAGCAATTTTCTCCTTGATTTTTGAGCCACCAACTTGCAAATAAAATAAAATTTCTTATCTGATGCTTCCTCTCTACAGCCATGCATTGAACAAGCTCTGACAAGACAAGACAGACCTTCAAATATTGAACCAAGTGACACCAAAAGAGTCATGAATCCCTACAAGGAACAACCCTTATTTCTTCACCTTTATCTTCAAATAGGTGTATCACAAAGAAGAGAAAAATTAGTTATCCTATGAAAACAAAATAAATAAAAAAAAAAAAAAAACAAAAAAAAAAAGTTAAAATATCTTCCTTGAGGTAGAGCTGATTCTCCAGCTCTTAAAGTATGCCAAGTGTGGGATAATGAACAATGACTGTTTTTAAGGCCAGCATTAATGAACAATAGTTGTTTTTTAAAATTAGCATTCACTACCAAAAGTAAGATGAGCCAAACCCAGACTAGAGAGCAAAAATAATGCAACAGACATGAGTGCATGTTTCCTTGCAATGGGCATGGTGTGCACTTCCTCACACAAAACCACTTCTGAGGGGGTTCTAGAGCCACAGCATTAGGCAAACAACCAACAGAGCCAGCTCTGAAGGGAATGGAGACAAACTCATGAAGAATAACCAACTGCAAATCTGCACTGGCCATTATGTTCTCATCTCACACAAATCAATGCTATCAACACAGACATCACAGGAAAAGAACATATACCAGAAATCTCATGTCCTTAAAACAGACATTCTGTTCATTTATTCTAATACAGATGATGAAAAGTGTTCAAACCTGACAAGATCCCATTAACACAGGCTTTCATACAAGACAGGAAATAAATAATCTTTTTTTTAAAAATGAATTGCTGTTCTGCATCTAGACAAATACTCCCATCAACATCAACAGCAGTTTGTGGGCAGACAGAGTTTAGAATACAGTGCAAAGACTTTGTAGTCAGATTATGAATTCTACCAATTATTAGCCTTTATAAACAACAGGCAAAAAAAAACCAGCTTGGTTTTTGTTGCTTTTGTGTCTGTGTTTGTTTTTTTAAGATTGCTCTTATAAGGCCACATTAAAAAAAAAAAATCAGACAACGGATAAAAGAGGAGAGTACTCTAATAAGGGTCTATTAACAGGTGATTGTTTATCCCAGGAAAAAAACAAAAGCCACATATTTGAGCAGAAAGTAGTCTCACAAGCTGAAAATCATTGTTTGTAAGAACACTTCAGTGAGTTAAGTGCACTTGGGAGATGCCTAATTTTACAGTTTTCTAAAATAATTAATTCACAAGTAATACTACTTTTAGTAATATTAAAGTCCTACACACTGAAATTTCAGACCAAGCCTCTGACAGATCTTAATGTTTCCAGCAGGCATGCAGCCATTCATCACTGCTCTGCACTTTGGCTTTCTGAGGACTGGACTCTGGAATTTCTGCAGACTGAATTCAAGATACAAGTAATACCATTTTCAGTGCTCCTTTAAAGAAAACCAGTGCATATTTCTCCAGACCTGAGAAAATGTATAAACTTCTCATGTCATCTATACAATAAAGAAGTTGTCATGCATATTTCAGACATTAAAACCCAAAAAAGTATCTTGTTCCATACTGCCATTCAAATACCTCCAAGCTACGCTTTCCCTACCAGCAACTGAGAAGAGGGCACATACTTCAAAGCAAAAGATGCCACACACAACATAATCCAAAATTCATCAGAATTAAACATCAACAGGATGGAGAAAAGGTACCGGCTACGACTGCAGGCAATTAAAAGACAAAAAAAAATCCAAACCAACCTACCAATGCAATTATCCATGAGAGACTCTGCAGTTACTGCGGCTCCTACATGACTCGCAGCCTTTCTGCTCCAGGGCTGTCACAGGACACCTAAGTGGGAAGAATGTCACATTTCAGACTTGCAATTCCTACCGGCAATTGCCACTTCTCAACAAGTAAAGAGATACCGCTTTCACATCCCTCGATTTTACAAAACTGAAACACAGTGAAGACATTTGAGGTAAGGGTTTTTTGTTAGCTTGTCCTACTCCTATCAGTGAACCAACCTCTGATAACCGATCTCCTTTGCAGCAGGGAGCAAAACGACTTTTTTAGAAGGCTCCCTGCCCTTAACTCATCACCCAAGTTTCTATATATGATTTCTCTTCTGAGCTTACAGTATAATGATGGAGCTACACAAGGCTAGAAAGAAGAACATTTCACAGGTATTATCACGACAGTCTGTATACTCTCACCACTGAATGAGGGCAAGAAGCCCACCCAAGTCAGTCCCCCTAGCAGCAGTCCCTCCTCCATGCAGTGGGAGACTGAAGAGATGTGGCAAATCGCTACTCTGCCTTTTTGAGGGCGAGATCAGCTTTTTAGTTTTGTTTCAGGGTTTTTTCCCCGGTAGAACACATAATCCCCTATGGAAATTAAGCAACCTTTCAACCCATTTATCAAATTTCCCACTGCTTCTATCTCTGAACAAGTTTATAAAGTATTTTGTACACGGAAAATTAAATGTGTATCCAGCAGATGCCATTAAATAAAATACGCTGACCCGCTGGCAATTGCCAGGTCTGATTTTAACATAGCACTTTGTTTAGCCTGGTGCTTGCTGTTCTTTCCAGCATTTCCAGCACTGATACTGTCTAAAAAGAAGCTAACAACGTTTAAAAGACGTTTGATTTATTGCCATTTCCAACCCGACATCCACACCTTCCAGAATACATGCACGACAATCAGTGCTGTGAAAATGATTCCTGTAGTAATTTTAAGAGTCCTGTGTGAAATGCCTATAGAAAAAGGTAAGACCTTTTAACAACTGTTCGAAATGCCTCCGCTGGCTAATTTTCATTAAAAAATGCACGTAGGGAAAAAGGAGGCTTTATGTGCTGTGTATCGGTACCCCTGTTCTAAGTTGAACAAAGCGAAGACACTGTCCTCAGGTGAAAACACAAAAATCCCTTGTCTGTTGCTCTGCAAAGAAGAAAAACCACCTGCTTACTAAAAGCGGGCACAGCAGAAAAACTAGGAATCTCTCCATTAAGTGTTACATAAGGCATTGTCAAACTTCACGTCACCTCCACAGGGCCGCAAGTTGCTGCTTCCCCCCCATCCCCGGGGGCGCAGGGATTACTGATCTACACGACACGGCTCTCGGGTGCGAGGGGACAGCAGGAGCCTCCCCACGGCAGCACTCACAGCCGGGCCGGGGGCTGGCGGCGCTGGGGAAGCCGCCCCGCTCGGCT
>VXBS01007369.1:482623-588904 GCA_013400255.1 Sitta europaea
CAGTGCGGGAGGGCCGGCCCGGCCCGGCCCGGGCCCCGCCTCGGGCACCGTGGGAGAACCAACTCCGAGCGCCGTTACTGCCTCAGGAATGAATAAATGTGGCGAATTCTGGCTTACGTGTGGCGGAGCGTGTCCCTGCGATGTGTCCCTGCGTGCTGGCAGCTGCTGAGAGTCAACCGAGAAGCGCACCTTTGGTTGTTCCTTTTTTTTTTTAATTCATAATTTTACTTCATTAGCGGTGTAAAACGGATTGTTGCAATGCATCAGCATTCTGAGCGGACTGTGTGATAACCTGTGTGTATGGCTGTAGAGGGTGCCTGAAATTACAAGAGGAATATGCGAGGAGAACAGGAATGAACAAATGTGCGTACAATCCGCGTTTAGCAAGGCATCGATCCATTCTTATAATGGCAGACGAGGCAAAGTATACAGTGCTTTGAGTAACAATGTAAATAATCAAAAAATGTGAGTAATTGGGTTAGTGATCAGGACTTAACGGCTTTCTTCTAGAAAGATAAGAGAATAATTTAAGAGAAAAGTGTTCTCTAAAAGATATGAATGCTAATTTCATTACATCAGCTGCTTGAATGCTGTAACTCATGCAGGAGTTTCTTTATGGGGCAGAAATTATGTTTTGCAGTATACTGTACCAAAGTTTTGTGAACTCTGGAACACATTATTCATAGCAAGATAGTATTAGCAGACTCGATTAAGGTATTGGTACATCAAACTTATTATTCTACTACCATCAGCATCCTTTTCCTGATGCTCTAGTCAAGAGTGATATCAGATGAACTTGAAGTAAAGAATGATGTTGGACGTGCCACTGATATCACATAAGTGTTACTAACTGAAAATTTTGATGTATTGTGATAACTGAGGGCATTTTGCAGAGGAAAAAAAACCAACAAAAACCAACAACCCTGCTTATCTGTAAAATAATTTCGTTCTGGTAGGAAGGATTTTCTGGAATAACTGTGATAACATACAGATTGGTGCCTATGTGCTTATTTTCCTGAGCAAATCAAAGCCAGAAGTTAGCTACACTGAACTGAGTAATTCTCTCCTTTCCCCTATATGAAGCTAAAGGATCAGCCTTCAAGTAATAATGTTCTCTTGCAGTGTGGAAGGATTGTCACTGCTTTGGTGCCAGCCACAATGAATGAATTTCTGGGGATGTAGGGAGGACGAAGCAGGACTATGTAAGCTTCATTATTAGGAAAACCAGTTTGTCCACTCTCTGCTACTAGAATTTTCAGCAGTTCCATAGTTTCCAGCCTCATGTTATGTCTTCAAAATCACTAACTTGACAGAGTCTCACCCTACAAAATACTGCACAATTTCTGGAGGTTTTTGATGTTCTTCTGTTTAGAGCAGGGAGCTCTCAGCATCCACAAAAATTCTTAGGGTGTAAGAGCAGCATGGATTATTAGGATTATCTAACATGCCACCATACAGGACAAACGATGGAACTTCATGCTGGGATAAAATGTCTCACTTTAAACTGCTCTGTGTCTGTCAGAGTGGTGACCTACTCACAAAAGGCCAGCAGCTGTCCAAACTCAGAGCAAGGTTTGTCAGAGGCTCTAGGAGAGGATGCTTCCCACGAGGTTACACACCCTAACAGGGACAGGGGCAGTGACTGCCTATGGAGAGAGAGTTTTTCAGAAATCGTGTTTATGAGCAAGTCATCTCTTTCACAGTCACTATAAAACTGCTCTATCAGTCTTTGTCCTTGAAAATCCTGAAGTGGCAATTGCTTTGGACGTAAACAAGCAGTGCAGAAGGATACTTATGCCAAGGACAGGTAGAAGAAATTAGATGCAAATATTTGCATTTCAGATTTCATTCAGCTAGGAGGAAGATTTCTCTAGAAACCTCACAGGTTCTGGAGTGAGATGTTTACTTGCATTTTAAAGAAAACAAACAAAAAAGCAAAACCTATAGTAATGTCAAGCTTACAGTTGTTTGGTTTTTTTTTTTAATTACCTTTTCATTAGGTCAAAAAACTCAAAGCTTTAAGAGTCCTATTATTTAAAAATTTTGTAAACCAGGTGTTTGATTTTTTTATGGAAACATCGATTTTGAGATGGTGTTAAAGGATCGATTTATAGTTATGTAAAATTATAATGTGAGTGTTTGGTCTCATTTTTTCCTTACTAGAACAAGAGATAAAGGCATAACTGTTCAGACCTCCAAACAAACTATGATGTTTTCACTATACCAGAATATCAGTAAATAAAATTGTAATGAATCTGTGCATAAGACTCTACACACTTACAGATTGTCTGTCTTTTGAATAAAAGAATAAAATGCCTTTCAGTTTTACCATTTTGTGTGAAAGGGTGGTGTAAGGCCCACAAGTATTCAAACTTATAAAAGTGCTTGAAGTTCATCTCCCATTTCACACCAATGAAGTCCTTTCTTACATTCTTACAGTTGCTTCATTGTTTTGGCTGAATTCAAGCACTATGAGGTCTTTTGAGCAAAAAAAAAAAAAAANNNATGGGGGTTTTTAAAAAAAAAAAAAAAAAAAAAAAAAAAGACAGTGCTTTGTTCAGGAGGCGACTGAAAAGTGCATTACTACTTTAAATAGTGCACTATGTGCCAGCTGAAACCGAAGCTAAACATTCCTGGGAAGCAGGAGGTGTTCTGTCCCCATTCCTGCACACACTCCTGCACCTAGTGAGGCGGATGCGGCTGGACTGTGCTGACCGATCCACAGTGACTCTTGGGTGTGAATTGCTTCTCTTCTAAATGCTGAATTGCACAACTTGGTGACAGTGTCAGGGCAGGGGGAGCAAGACCAAAAGTCTGAAGCAAAGTCCTAACCCTTGAGATGCTTGTTGCCATCTGCAATGAGTACAGCACTGCTGCAGGACAGGCTGCCTGGTATGTTTTGTAGCAGCAAAAGGCTTCTAGGCAAGAAATAAATGGAATTTAATCTACTCTGGAAAAATAAATTCCCAGTTCTTGAGCATGAAGTAGAAACTCCGTTACATATGCTGTCCACAATGGGCAGTAAATTAAATTTAATGGAGATTTCCCTGTGCATGTTACAGGGGAAAAAAAAAATAAAATCAACAAAACCCAAGAAAGAGCAAAATTCAGATTGCCTGGGATTACAGGAACTGGAAAAAACAATAGAGACTGGTCAACTGAGACTGGTAAACTGAATGCCTTTAAAAAACACCATGAAAACCTGACACTTAATGAATGCAAAGGAAATTTAGTTATTTATTCAGAAATTACTTCTCTTATACCAAAATAGAGTTCAGAGAATAGTTTAGATTAAATATAATTAACACAGATTGTTCTGTATTAATTTCATTTTCATGCTGGTTTCTCCCAGACTTCAGTCATCCTTCTAGTTGTAAAAAGGTAAACACTCCTAACTAGAGGCTTACACAGCCTTATGTCTTATAAGATAAATATTGTGAAGGAAATATATTTGTTTACATTTCTGACAGAACTCTCTGTGTGCTTTTCTTTCACTGTTTCTATTTACTACTTTCCATTTGTTGTGATTCAGTCATTTAGGGAAGAGTTGGGGGGTTTTGTTCCTTTGGTTGGTCTTTTTTAAGGATTAGTGATTTTAAACCAATAAAAACTAGTGAAGATATGCAGAACAAATATGCAAGTTTCATTTTATATAGATAATCTGATATCAGGTTGATAGCACTTCTTTAACTTGACCTACCATGGTCAAGACAATCTTGTGTTTCTTGATTTATATTTGATAATATGATTTGATTAATATTTTGATAATATGACATGCATCACTTAGAAAATACTTAATATCATACACGATTTTTTTTTTTTTTTTAATGGAAAGGAATCTTAATCCCCATGCTATTTGTAGCAAAATTCTGGATAATTTACAGAATCCTGTGGGAAAGAAAAGTAGCACTGGACAAACTTTAAAACAATTTTAAATTTCACTGGCTAGGAAGGGGAAAGTGGCCCAGGCATTTTTAAGCCTGACTCAAGGTGTGTCCAAGTCAGTGGAGCAGCTGCACTGCTTTCAGTGCTGGTCAAGCTGAGCTGTCCTTGATGGTCAGTCTGTGTTCCAGGAAAACATGTACACACACACACTTTTATGAGGTTCTTTTTTAATGATTGTTTCTATTTGCCTGCTCCACCTCACTGCCAAGCAAACTGTGGATCTAGTGTCTCTTTCTTATTGCTGGGTTTCCTTTGTTACACTTGGCCATTTATTGCCCTGCTCTGTGAGGGCTGAGACTGTGAAAAGCCTTAACTGAATTGTAGACATGTATAATTAATATCTGCCAGCCTTTCTAGAAATACTAAAGCACAGGATGTATTATTCCTCCAATCTTAGCCTTACACATTTAGATGTTAATTCATCTAAGGACACCTTTCACTCTCTGATGAAAAAGAGGGTATTTCACTTGATCACAACAAGGCCTTTTTTTGCCATTAGCAGTACCTGTTTTATACATGGAAGGTTTAATTGTTTCTAGAACAGCTTCATTAACTTCTGAAAGTGTTACCAGTACAGGCCTCCCCAGAGCCAGGATGCCAATTAGAAAGAAAACTGGCCTGGCAGAAGTTTGAAGAGTGGTGTCTTTTTTGTTGTTTTTTTTTTTTTTGAAGAGAGCAGGCTCATTCCATCACTGACAGCATTTCTTCCAGAACGTTGGAATAACTGCCAGTGAACCCAGAGAACACCTGTGACAAAAGGTACTATTCCCACAGTGAAACAGCCTCTTCAGACAACCACCAAGTGAGCTAACAATGGTGATGTAATTCATGTCAGGATGTCCATTCAAGGTCTGCAGTGTCCTTTATGAGCAGCACTGTGTGTCAGCTCCAAGGTCCCTGGCTCAGTGGGCTGGGCATGTTTGGAGATTGCCTCATGGATGCTTGGATTGCTTCCTCAGGTACCCAGATTGTCAAGAGTGACACACCTGGCCCTTGTCACATCTACACTGATATTAAAGGTGTCTTAAGCCTGACCAAAAAAAAAAAAAAAATCTATACATGATTAAAGAGTAAGTGTAAATACAAAATGTAAATTAAAATAGATGGATGAATAATAAAAACATAGCTCCTATTACAAGTTAAAGCATGATATTAAGACTTGTTAAAATAATTTGAAGTTTTATATTGATTGTCAGGCCTTTAGAATCTGTATGAAAAAGGTACCTGATTGAAAATAGGTACTAAGGGAAAAGAAATTACCCCTGACCTTTTTATAAGGATTGCTACCTAATGTATCAAATAGGAAAGATTTTGGCCAAGAATAAAAGACAGTAATTATCAGTCAATCCCTAGAACTTCCATATTTTTTCCCATGAAGGTTGTGTTTTAAATATTTTCTAAGAGGATTTCTCTAGAAAGCAAAACTGCATTATAGCTTCTACTTTCCAGTAAAGAGAGAGTAAAATAAACCCCAGATCCTGACTAATGGCTCAGGCTTATTTGCTTTTTGGCCATTGCAACAATAAGAATGCCCAGTGTGAAATTTTTCTGGCAGTTTTACAAAATTGGCAGAAGGAAGTCCACTTTCATGTCCCTGTCAGATGAAAGCACAATGAAAATGTATGTACATGCATCTGAATATAAACAGGGAGCCTAGTCTGAGCAGCTAACTTGAACTTATTTAAGAGGTCACAAGTGGTTGTGGACCTTAGAAATGTACTGTAAATAAACTGAAATGTTTTTTGCTGGGGATGAGGTGTGACTGTGGGCTCCAAGCTGCTCTCTCTGCAGGGCTGTCAGTGCTACAGAAAGTTTCTGTGTTCTTGCTGCCATTTCAGAAGTTGGGAGCTGTGCTCTGGACTTGCTCCGTAGGACAGGTGACCCCATCTCGGCTGGGAAGCTGGCAGTGGCAAGGACAATCCTCCTCAGTCTCAACAGCACTTACAGGGAAGCTGATGCTGAGGTCAGGCCACAAGGCAGGACCAATCCCAGTGCCAAGGAACCCGTCAGCATGGAACACCTCTTCCTCAGAGTAGTACTTGAGCCCTCCAGTAGCCCGTGCTCCAGGCTGCAGCTTGACATGGTGGGGGTTTCCTCTCGTTTGGGTGAAGCTAAAGCTGTCACATGGAGCAGAGGCCAAGCAGACAAGGACAGACCTTCAGAGTCTGGAGATGACATTGAAGGAATCCAGGGTCAGACACAAAAAATGCCCAAGAAATTTAATATATTTTACACTCCATGTGTGTACTTGTCTTTCTGAGCTTGGCAGCCACACAGGTGCTAGCATTGCTACTTCCACTGAAATTGCAGTCTCTCTCAGATTGTGTACTGAGGGAAGGAATAAGCTTTTACTTATACCATGGATGGTGTCAGAATTCACAGTTCCTGCATCACCTAAAAGGAATGAGCAGACCAAGCAAATTTTCCAGTGAAACCAGCACATGTTGAGGTCCATTAAGGGAAGAATTTCATCTACAGAGAAAATAATTTTAAACTCTTTTCCAACCAACGTTCAAGAGCTCAGTGCTGGAATCAAAAATCTATTCTGGTGCTGTGCCCTTTGCCTTTTATATTTGGAAAATATTTCCAAGTGTGCTGCTTTATTGTTTGTATGTCAGCCTGACATTACAATGTTTCCAGTGAGAAGTTATAACTTAAGAGATTTCTGGATGCCAATGAAACTTTTGAAACTTTTGCCCACCTTCTTCCACTCAGCACAACCAGGTACAAAATAGATGCAGCCAAGACAAACAATCATCAGCAGGAGGAACTGTATTTCCTTGCCTTCTCCCAGATCTAGGTGAAAAGGAGCTGTTGAGATATTTACTACTGGGTGATTGGCAGCTGGAACCTCAGAACTAGTGATGGTTTATAAATCCTTTCCGAATTCTGCTAGGGAACAATGGTACCAGTCTGGGAGCATTAAAAAAAAAATAAAATTAACTGAGCCTTTAAAAAACTGTATGTGCTTAGTAGAGAGTTGATAAAAGGGAACAGCTGCATCCTTAAAAGAATCTAAACCCATAAAGTAAGCTCAGACCTCTGCTTCTTTCTTGATTAACACAGCAGCTAAGAAAGCTCACTCTCCTTAGAATCATTACCAGGCTTTACATCTGCTCATCCCAGACAGAATATGATTTAAAAAAATATTCTCTTTACCACTGCAAGAGAAAAACTGAGTTTTTTCTAAACTGTTTATCCCTTTCTAAGCCCAGGTAGGGATGGATACTGGAATTAACAATGGTGAATTTATTTCAACAGGAGAGACAAAGAGAACAGAAGAGATTTGATGGGGTGTTGGGATACAAGATGAAAAGCAGGATTGTCTGGGTGAAGAAATCAGATGTTGCTGAGATAGAGGTGGATACCTAAGAGTGCTGTGAAGTCAGCACCTGATCTTTTTGCACGTCAAAGAAAGTGAGGATCTGGCAGAAATCACTCTGTCATCATGTAATTAGTTGTGTTATAATCTAAAAAAGGAGCATCAAAATCTGTTGGCATGTGGGAACTTGTCATTTCCTAATTTTGTGTACTCGAGTTTGCAACTGCAGCAATGTTCTACTGCTGTACCTTGGTTTGTAAGGCTGGATGTTACAGGAATGGAGAAGATGGAGTCTTAATAAAGATTTTGTTGTTTCAAGCTTGTACTGACTGCATTGCTCACAACTGCCTATTTTTTCTCATGTTTTCTTTCTAATGCTGATACCTATGGCAAAAAAACCCACAAAGCAAATAGGTTTCACCATATTAATAGGCACAAGTGAAACTCAGATGGCAAGATATTATTGAAAGTCTCAATATATTGTGGTAGTCCAAACTGTATTTGCTGAAGGCTACAGTTAGAATACAAGTCTGCCATCAGATTTGGGGTCTGATCCCTGAAATAATACAACAGATATTCTCCCTTCTAAGCACTTTTTAAGAAACCAGGACATTAATAAATGGCATTTTTTTGAGGAATGTTTTTACAGGGTTGGTGTAACTGGGCACTAGCAGAGAGACAGTCCTAGCCACCAGCATTCACATGGTAAAGGCTTGGATGCAGGTGAGACCTGCATGACAAATTGGATACTGGAAGATACAGCTGCTACTGCTTCACTTCTCCCAGCTCCCCCATTACCTCAGTACACCAGTTGTTATACATGCTTGTAATCAGGTGCACACAATGATTAATTTGATAATCTCTCTCTGCTGTTGAGCAGAGTTAGGCTCAGAACAAAGAAAGGTGTGGCCTACCTATCTTGGAACTGGTAGCAGAATGTCCATAACACACACTCACAGAACCATTTAGGCTGGAAAAACCTCTAAATAACTAATTTCAGGTGTCAAAATGTGAAACCCAGCAGAGGTGCAAGCAGAGAATACTGTCTTAAGACATTAGAAGGTTCATTTTAAAGAGGAATTATACCAGCTGCATTAATACTATGTTCCAGTTGATTTTCTATTCCTTCTGCTAGGAAAAGAGGCAGCCTCTCGGAAAATATCAATTTTGAGTGTCCTCTGCTGCAAAGAATAGCCTCAGAAGAAGGACATGCTTGAAGCCATTTGTCACAAAATGTTGAGGTTGGCCAGAGAGCTTGAGACTTCACAAATATGCCTCAAATATGCAGTGCAATGGAGTTTCAGCATAGTGTACATCTGATATAACTGATGCTTAACATGCTGTTTGAAAGGCATCCTTTGAAGAGAATTTCAGTCTCCAGCCTGTCCACAGGGCAGTTGTGCAGATCCACACCAAGTTTAGTGAGAAAATGACACTTTGTATGTTAGAATCTTAACATATATTGGACTGAGCAACATTCCTTGAATGACAGGATTGCACAACAAAGTCAGTATCCCCACAAATCTGTACTTGCCAGTTAATTTTGATGCAAACATGTTGACATGTAGCTGTTTTTTAAAATTTTTTTTCTATCTTCTTTCTCCCTTGCATTTCTAAGCCCTGGGTCACCAGCCATTCTCTGGGGACTGAAGAAGCTTGTCTGGAAATGTTGTGTCAGCTTGTTAGCAGGGCTGTTCATTTTAAGAGTCTGAAAGCAATGTGCTTTCCATTAGGTGTGTGTCATTTCACCAGGGACAGAAAGATATGGATGAAGTAGGAAGAGTGAATGCAGGAGGACAAGTAGTTAGTAGAAATCACAGAACTCCAATACTAAAAATATCCTGTCCCCAGTTTAAATTCACACCTACTCCTCTGAGTAGGTAAGAGAACATTTCCATCTGCAGCTTTTGAAACTTCATTTGTCTCCTGAGTACTGAGCAGCAGATCTTCAGTTAGTAGTGCTGCAACCTTACCATGTTTCTGAAGGATCCATTCTTCAACACCACACTGCCAACTCGAGTGTCAAAATTCCTTATGACCCTCAGCACTACTTGAGGGCAAACAACAGCAATTGCCTGGGGGCCCCGTGTGGTACTGTCAGCCTGATGAGCCTAAGCTGGGCAGTAAAATAAAGCATTTTACAGTGGAGTATAATGTACAATCCATTCCTTAGCCTCTTCCTGTTCCCAGCTCTGCCTCTGGTACTGCTGCTCAAACCTCTTGCTTTCCTGAGACCTAAACACTGGCTCCTAATGAAGCACACCAGCAATACACTGGCTGCTTAAAACTGGGGGGTGACCAGCTCCAAGCAACCCAGACAGCAGAAATAACACTGCAGTGTGAGCAAAGAGGGGGGAATCAAAGAGCTGCATGGTGCACTTACAAAGTTTAGGTGAAATGAGCACAACAGTACAGCAGGCTGCAATGCAGTTGCTGGAAATGTGGGCACAAAGGTATTTTTCACTGATTAAAGCTGTTAATGAGAAAAATTACATCGCTTCTAATTGGTATGCATGTTAAAAGCTGTGCCCCAAACAAATAGAAATTAGATAGGATTCTGAACAGGCTGTGTAAAAGTAAGTCCCAACGAGCAGAACTCAGAGGAGAGGAACTTGCTGAGAAAACAAGTGAATTTTACCAGTCACTGCAAATAATCTCAAAGAGATTCTTTACACTTGCATATTTTTGTGATTTCAAGCCGCAAGAGCTCAGAAATTTTCCAGAGCTTGTTGCAAGTGCTGTGACTCAGTGGAGGTCTGGGACTCTTTGGGACAAGACTGCAGACCATGTCTCTAGCCTCAGTGAGTCACCAAAGGCTATGAGTGCTGAGACCAGAGCTCTGGAAAAGCTGCACAGATGTGCTGAGCACTGCATATTGTCAGTTTTCACAGGCAAGTCAAGAAGGCTTTTACAGAATTATGTGAACCTTTGCAAGAGGGCAGCACCAGGTGAGCACCAGGTGAGCCCTGGCCCAGCAGGCTGCCTTCTCTATAGCAGGGCTGTGGAAAACCAGCTGTGATTGCAGCAATCACCACTGAGAGAGCAGTCAGGAGGAACAGAATTCAACAGTCTGAAACAATTATCACCCAACTGAAATTAGGTGATATTTGAAAAGTCACCTTTCAAATTGTTCCAGGGGGACTCAAAAGGCATGGTAGTAAAAAAAAAACAAAAACTAGCTAGGTGGAATATACTACTGCTCTTATGAAAATATTAATTTGAGAAATAAGTTTATCTCTAGTAAGTAATCTCTACATGATACAGAGGTAATTTTCCAGATGACACATGTTTTCTTCAAATCAGCCTGACTTCTGTACTTCTGTAGTTATAGGAATCCTTTTTCCAAATTTCTCATCTATTCATATATTTTCAGATTCCCTTGACTTTTAAAAAGCGTTTATTCATGGCTGCAAGTGCAAACATCTGGTCAGTGGGAGGGAGTAAAAGATAGCCAGAATAAAGAACAGTTGTCTGGAGCACAGAAAAATCACTAAAGAACTTTGCTGCTTGTTTCTTGGTTTCTTCTTTTTTATTTTTCCTTTTATGGCTTGCGTTGGTGGGATTTACAGTCTAAAAGCTAACTCATTGTTAATGCTGGTTCTCATCTGGGAATAGACACATTTAAATGCTCATACTGTTGTAGGCACTGAAATTTAGCAAGCCTTTTTTTAACACTGCTATTCTATAAAAAGCGTAGGGAATGCCCATAAGAGGATCTTTTCCTTTAGCAAAAAGACACAACCTGATTAGAACATTACATAATCTTAATACATCTTTGGTATCTAATGCAGAACTCAGTGCTGGTGAAAACAGCATGCTGGAAAATGGAAAATTGCCAGTCTGGTGACTTCTTCATGGTTTGCCCAGAACTGATGGCAATTGCTAGGTGAGAAGAAAGAGTGAGAGGAACTGAAGAATGGCTGCCAACAGGAAAAGTCACCGTTGCTCTTTCCTCTTCAGCTAAGACAAGAAGGCAACACTCCAGCCATAAGCAGGAACAGGCTGGTGGAGGATTAAGGAGCAGTGACAGATACCTGGACTCTGGAAGAGGTTGAGAATGTCTGGGTGAGAAGATGGTCCTTGAATGCAGATCTCCAAAACAGAACAAAAATAAGTATTACAAACATATGGAGGGGGGAAAAGAAATAAGGGGGTGGAGAGAGGAATAGGTCAGGAAGAAGAAATTGCAGCATGGTAAAAGAAAAGGCAGAGGTGAACAATGGAGCCAGAGACCTATGCAAAGATAAATAAAAAGAATGAAGGAAAAACATTATTTGATGTTTCAGAGAACTGGAGGCAGTAACTAAGATGAGATCTGGGAGAAAATCACAGAGAAAAAACACGGAAGGCTACAAACCACATGCAGCTCACAGCTTTCCCAGTGTGCTGAATGACTAACTCAGCAATCTCATCCAACTCGTGAAATATTCAAAATACCATCAGTTAATTTTGCAGCCTCCTCCCTGGAAATGCAATACACTTTTTCTACCACTAAAGATATCTCACAAGTGGAAGTAGTGATTCAGTTGACAAGTTATTAACTGTTGAGCACAACTGTTCCATAAGTGACCAACTTGAATAGGAAGACCAGTGAATGTGATGACAGTGGAAAATTAGTGAGTAAAACAGTGATCATTCTATAGAGTTTAAATGGGAATGGCAAAACAGCCATGCTGGCTCTTGCCTACTCTGAGATTGTGCATAAATAAGTGCAGTCAGTCAGTCTCCAAATGTTACATGCAAGAGTGAAGTCAAGGTAAAAGATCTGAGCCTATCCCTGATCTGGTCCCTTAAGAAAAGGAGAGGACATTTTATGAATAGCAGTTCTGAGTGTAAAGGAACTCAGAATGTAAGCAGGGACTGATATATTTGATTTATAAACACAGTATAGAAAACAATTGCTAATTTCTTGGAGTTCTTGGCATCTTTCAATGACTCCTCTCTCTTTCAGTATCCAGTATGGATTATGTTCAAAGTAAATTCCTCTGTTAAATGTCAGCAAATCCAATAAATGCATTAGCAGCTTATCTAAGCAGATTGTTCCAAGTGATTTTACAATGGTTAGTACATTCACATGCAGCAGAAGTCTTTAGCACTATCTGTTTTCCTTAGTTTCCTGTTAATTTGGCAAGGACTGACACACCAGGCTTCATCACTGAGCAAGACTGCATCACACAGGATGAACTCCTGATGAGCATTGACTACTGAGACTAATAATACCTAGAGAGAGCAAAAGTTTCTCCTGTGTGGGCACTCACAATTCTCCTCAAAGCAGACTATGAGAAGATTTGTATTTGCAGCAGCTTTTTTCTCTCTCTGTAAACTGATGAAGCCCCCACCAAAATGCAAATGAAAATGCTGCTTCAGTCACATCACCAGGGTCTCATCCTTTCTCTTTCCATCCTAACAAAAAGATTGTTTGAAAAAAACCCAAACCTAACCACATTAATGACCAAACCACCAAAACAAACTAACTCGGGGTAAGAACTTAGGCTCAGCTGTTGCTGGACAGAATTTTTTTTTCCCCAGAATTTTATCCCAAATATTCAAAGTCCAACAGTCTACAACTCCCTCCAGCAGGCAGCAGGAGATTCTGGCAGATTCAGTCATGCTATGAGTCTGAGGCAGCAAGGGGTTCCTGCTCATTTGTCAAGTACAATTTGAGGTACAGCTAAGGTTTTTGTGTTATGAGGGCTTCACAGTCCCTTTTAGCAGAATGCAGTGCAGATGAAACATTACAGTTAGCAAAGGGATAATGCAGAGTTTGCAATGCAAAATTAGACCAGATGAAGTTGTAGAGGGAGCATTTTTAAGAGAAAGATAAGCAAATGTCACATTGGGCTTAGAGTCCTCAGGAAGTTAGAAGTGAAATTCTGTGGCTCCAAGGGTGTTTGGAAAATGGCAGCTTATTCCTTGGAGAATTGCAGCAATGAACCAGCTGGTAGGGAGGGGTGATGCCAGATGCTGCAATGTGTGCATTGAGGTAGGAGGGGAGCAGATGAAGTAAGGGGAATTTTCTTTCTTTCTAATAGGCACCTAAAGGAAAATTACTTCAGGAATTAAAAGCATAAGAAATAAAAATACAGTGGCCTAGCTTACTGGTAACTGGAGATGAATGTAGAGCTCTATTGCCTCCCAAAGACTGACACAACTTTCTCTTATTGAGAATTTTATTGTCCTTGCCCATCTCCATGACACGGGGGGGGATCATGGCTCTGGAATCTCACAGAGTTACAGCCAGAAAGTGGCAGAGCAGAAAGATTTGTAGCCCTGGTGAGAGGGTTTCTGAAAGAAAGAAAACCGCTTTGAAGGTGTTGTACACCATCGAGTACAGTTTCAAGCTGACGTGAATCTCACATGGAGAAAGCAGGATGACAGAGCTGCTGTGGGACTTGCAGCCAGCAGTGGACCACCCCATGAAGACTGTTTTTCACCTACACATCAACTTCAACATGCAGCTTTCAGTCCTGTTGATGTTGATGCAGCCTTCGGTTTCTAGCAGCTGCCTGTGCACAGTATGTGTTGTGGTAGAGGAATAATGAATCAGAGAATGCTTTCTCATGAGACTAAGCTGAGCAAGATGCCTGTCTGGTGGTAGCCAGCTTCTTTACTAATAAAAAATTCAAACCATTCCATCTCCTTCACTCTAGGGCTGGCTCCAACACTCGGTCAGCCTCTTCCTTACAGAAAGCTGCCAGTTAGACCAATTTTAAAGCATACAAATCTCCTCATCTTGTCTGAATCTTTCCCAAAAGAAGCAGAACTGAGCTTCAAAAACCAAAGCCATGTAACTTAAACCCATAGTTTTAAGAGCAACTTGTCCCCAGCCGGGTACCTGATAAAGCAGCATTTTAAACCCCTTTTCCCTGCATTCTTTTCACCTATTACTCTTGACCTGTAAATCAGCTCTCAGGAGCACTGTGATGGCTAAAGCAACAATACCAAGTCCTGACCCCTCTGTCTGACAAACACAACTGAAGGGACAGCTGAGAATATGCTTTGTAGAGGTAGAAGCAGCAATACTGAAAGCATTCATTGCCTTAGCAACTAGGACAACCTCTTCTTTAATTAGCACATCGTGGTCTGAACTTTGCTAATAGAACCTGCCTACACTGCATGCTAACCACGGATTAGGTAACCTCGCCCTTGCCAGCACAGGCAGCCTACCACGCTCCTGCTTCCTGGCATTCTCCACATGAGCACTCTGTTCTCAGGTCCCACATCTGCAGGCAGCCTGTGGGTGGTGTTAATGAATGACACATCCTTGTGGTTTCTCACCCTGGACTCATGATCTCCTAGCCCATCACATATTTGTCTGGGCTGTCAGGCACAGGGTGCTGTGGAACAGCTCCTGTGTGCTCTCTTAGGATTTGGGAGGTTACTGTCTGTGATAAAGGAATTATTCCTGGCATTAGCCTAGCAGATATGGCAGAGAAATAAGAGAGCTACCTCACTGCCCAAGCCTATCCTCCCCAGTTCCTCTCCCTGCCCCTCTCATCTGGAGCTTCTTCACCAGTGGCATTACTGATGACTATGGGAAATCTCCAAGATCCAATGGCACAAGCAGTCATGGAATACACTCTTCCAGAAGATATGCCATAGAGGTTTGTAGTGCAGTTATTCTTTGTCCCTTCCCCAAAATTTCAGGGGAAAAAAATATTAAAAACCTGATCAGGAAAAAATAGATATCTGGATGAAAACAAGCTTTGAGGGAAAAAAAATTAGGGTATACAAAGTCATTGTCATAGCTCTAACTACAGCTCATTGACATTTGTATCAACATAGCAATAGCAGCACTAAGTTTAGAGCAGAAAGTAAAACTGGTCTGAGTTAGCACTGCTTAAATATTCTGGACTGAAGTCTATACTGCCATTAGAGGGGTGGGGTCCAAAGCTGGCATGGGAACATCTGTAGGGAATCCTACCAAAGCAGTGGAACCAATTGTGCTCTGAGATAAGAGGTCTCTTTAGGTGGGAAAAATATGGCATTCATCAGAGGAGAAAACTAAATTTTGATTGTTTAAAATGCTTTTTTAATAACACTATGAACTAAGGAAGCAAACTCTTTTTTCTCCTCTCGAATGTAATTAACCCTGGGAATTAGGGAAAGAACAGAAGATCACATGGTGGGTTTGGAATGCCTGCTCAGCCAAACTGTGAATGACACTGTGACTCCTTGTGGGATAACCTTCAGGGTACCATCACCCACGGCTCTGTAAAACTGCATGACAAGATGTCTCTTAATTGCAATATTTTAAAAATATTATTTTATAGAAATACGTTAAAGATATTGAAGGAGAGGTATTTGCAATAAAGTGGGGATGGTTTCTGTAGAGATTTGTTTAAGGTTTTGGTGCAGTTTGTTTTGTTTGTTTTCAGTGCTGAACAAGATGAGCAGAAAGAGAAAGCCATCCTACAAAAGAAGAGATACCTATTCAAGCTACTAGAGGCTCCTTATAAATGTACACTCTTAGAAGCAAGAAATTGCACCCCAAATTCTGTAAATTCTCTGAGTGCACATGCATACCATACAGTATCAATCACACATAAAATACTAAGCTTGCATTCTCAAATGTGGGTAATGCTTGGAATCCTGACAACAAGATGCTTTTCTTCTGTTCTTTAAAATGTCAAACTTTTAACAGATCATTGCCCAAACAGAATCAGAGATTCAGAGAAGTCTGTGATCAAAGACACACACCATTCTTCTGAAGAGGAATTCAGGAAATGCAAGCTCAGCTAGTAAAAAGAACTATCACCTCTTTGCTCTGGTTATGTGCATCTTTAAATTAGCCATTAGATAATTCTGCCACTTCAATGAACTTTCTGCATTGAAGATATTTATTCTTCCTTGCCTGGGAAGAATGGCTTTAGTGGTAGTTATGGAAATAAAAGAGATAATAATGCTCCCATGCAAATCTTATGTTTTGTGTATTTTCTTATTTGACTATAAAAGTGTTATTCCCAAAGGTGTGGAATCAGGGATGTTTTAAAACTGCTGGTGAGCATCACCCATTGCTACCTTAATTAAATACTAGTGATTTACCCATTACAAAAGACTTTGTTCATCACAAAATCCTTTCCTAGTGTATGGAGGCATAAAAAGAAAGTGTAATATCACCTGCATCAACTATTTCTATAGAACAGAAATAGTGAAGCTGACTTCCTCTTGTGCAATATTTTGAGATCTACTCATGGAATGTGCAGGAGGGCAGGTAACTTCATTATTACTCCAAAAGCCTCTGTCCTTCTCTGCACTGGCAGATACTCCCTCAAGCAATTGAGATATGGGATGCTATCAACTCAGAGTGTTCCTTCCTTTAGCTGGAACAGTAATAGGACCTCAGAAACCACAGAATAAAATTACTTTTTAAATGAAATCTGACATGCTTGAGCACTGCCACTTGTTTTTATGCACTGATCTCTCCACCTGTGCAGGGATCTTGCTGACAGTTCCTGGTGCACTCCTGCCCCAGGACAGTGAAGATGATGCTGCATCAAACATCTCCTTGGAAGCCAGCAAGCCTCTACTGCTTCTGTAAACATCTCTGGCAGGCAGAGCCTGCTCTTCTCATCCTGTGCAATGGAGCAATGGGGAAGCAAGAATGAAAACAAGAATCCCTTGGTCCATTAAAGCCTGTCATTTCTGCAATATTTTCTGGAATAGCAGAGCCTTCCCACATGGTGATGTTGGTGGGAGAGTAGAAGAGAGGCAACAGATATTTCCTGTGAAGGTTTTCTTTTCACTTTTTCTGTTGTGTGAAGATAGCCAGAAGAAAGTTTTCAGAGCTGTCCTTATTCTCTCTGTCTCTCTTATCCTTTCAGAAAAGTCTGCAAAGTGTCAGCATCCCAGGCCTGAGGAATTTTGGTTCACTAATGCCCAGATTAGGGTACTCATGATGATTCACAAGAGTCTTTTATGATGTTTGTTTGCCATAGCATACAGCTTTGAGCAGGAAAAAAAGGGTAAAACAAAACAAACAAACAAAAAAAAAAAAAAAAACAAAAAAACAAAAAAACAAAAAGTGGTTGGATTAAAAGTACTTTTAAAACTGTAAACTTAAGCATGAGAACTCCTGTCAGCAATTTGCTTTTGCACATAAAGAGTGGACTAAACCAGGGAACTTCCAGCAAGTTTCCTGGATAGTGGGCAGATCACGTGTATATTAAAGGTTTTCCTTTACCACAGAGCCTGACTTCTTGGAGAAAGAGCACTGTGAATTCTGTAATGACAGAATTCTGTAATGACAATTGTATGGGGAAAAACTGGTGAGAAACGCTAAAAAATCTCATTTCAGTGCTATGGTTTGTTGACATGTTTAAAAGCCATCCTGGAAATGGATTCCTTTGAGTGAAGAACTGACTGTCCAGTGACCACTACTCCTGTCAGGAGCCTCTTGTCTGCCAAAAGGGGAGCTGAAGCCCCCAAAATCTTGTTCTACCCACAACATGGTGTGAGCAGGAGTCCCCCTGTTTCACACAGTCACAGCACACACGTTTGGCCACTCAGGGGAACTCTTGGGTTCAGCATTCCTAATCATTTCATTCTTGGATCCTTTTTTGGGCCTCTCTGTGCATTAATCAACAAAGTCCAGATCAAGAGAGGTCAAAACAAAGCCTCCCCAAATTTGCCACTGCCCTTTCCACAATTGAGATCACTCCTTTAAACTTTAGACCGACATTTTTCTTCCTGGCATCAGTGGACCAGGGTAACATTTACTTCAAATGAAATGTATTTCCATGAGACTGACAGAGGGCCCCTATAGCCCTGCTTGCCTGCAGGAGCAGGGCAAGAGGAAATGCCAAGGGCAAGTCTTGCTCAGACCTGCAGTCTTGTTCCCTTTAGATCCAGAATGTGTTTGTTTTTTTATTCTTCCCTTCGGCAATGAATTGAGTTCCTGTAGCAGAAGGAAGGATTGTTGACCTATACATTCACAGTGGAAAGGTTACTTCAATCAGAGGGGAAAAAAAGTCAAAAGCAGGAGGAAATGCTCCCCAAATTGTGGGTGTGCATCTGGGAAAGAAAGCTCTTCTACTCATAAACAGAGGTGTCAGAAGAGAGCTCCTTTAAGGTACTTCCAGCAATCATTCTAGATGACATTTCTTATTGTTTTTAGCATTAACATGAGCACACTTGAGAACTCCACTCCTCAACTGGAATCCCATTTTGCTAGCCATTGTGCAAATAATTTCCACACTTACCCTTAGTGGAAGATCTCACAGCTTTTCAGGAGAGTATATAGGCCAAAAAATTGTTTCTAGTTTACAAAGAGAATCAATAAATAAGCATATTCCTTGACTGGACGCAGAATATGAAACTATTAACCCCTTACTGAAAGATTTGTTTGGGTTCTTCTATCTAATTTTTTTTTAAATTTAATTTATGCAGAACTTCTTTCCCTGTTATCTCCAAAAATGCCAGTGAAAATGCCATGTGAGGATGAGGAACTGATCTTAATTCCTCTCTATGAATATGCACTGTCCTGGCTCTGGGCAGAGCTCAACTGCACTGAGTCCCTGGGAAGCACAGGTCCCTGGTAATTACTTCTGTGGATGGGGACAAATACAATAAAAGCAGGCCATTAGTGGACTTCAGTAGTGTCTGTGGTCAAAGCACATGAACCTCGTATCAGCCAGAGGTTGGGAGGGCTACAGCAATTTTGCCAGCTGTGTGATCTTTCTGTGACTGGAGCAAGAGCTTGTGAGAGCACAGCAGAGCCTTCGTGTGCACCAGGGTACACAGAAGCTTGATGTTCTCCCAAGGCAACAGGGGAAGCTGTTAGTGTGAACCCTCTGATTCAAGCACAGGAGCCTCAGGACATGACCAAGTAATAAACACATCCTGCAGGAAATCAGGTCTTTTCAACGTTTCTAAAGGGTGCAGAGGACCTGTGTGTATCTGGGAGGGGGGAGAGGGGTGTGTAAGACAAAAGAAGAAACAGTAAAATGAAGTTTTTTAGTTAGTTCTTAAAATAACTAAGGCTAAAATACTTCCTACCAACCCTGACAGCTTGTATCTGACTTGCTGTCCTTTGAGACACACAGCCACAGCACTAGTTTTTAAATTCCAGCAAGAAATTCAAAGCTGTTCAAGGAGTCCTCAAGCCATAATAAAATACTCATGTTTTCTGTATATAACTTTGTGCACAAGACTGTGTTTATAATTAGTCATGCACAATCACCTGTATTTATTGGAATCTGAGTTTTCCAAGACAAATGCATTCTCCTGCTTACAACATTTCTTTTCCTCAGAGACTGCACAGCGATTGCTTTTCACATAATAAAGGTGATTTATTTCCTTGTTGCATCCCTTCAAAAATGTGACTGCTTCTGGAATGATACTGAGCCAAATGGTTTGGCTATGTGGCCAAGAGTAAATCTGTGAAGCTGGAGCAAGTAAGAGTTCATTCCTGTGCCAGTTCCCCAAATTGCTGTGTTGTACCTGTTTCCCTAAGGCCTTCTCTCTGCAGGGCAACATCTCTTCCTTTGACCTTGGACTTTTTAGCTGTGTATCCTTTAGACAGTGCTCTGTAACATGCTAAAGGTATGTTGGCACATCTCACCTGTGGTTTTGCACCAGGCCATGATGCAGCATTTTACCCAAAATCTGCCTGTGGCTGCAAAGAGGTAAGCAAAATTTGCAGTCTCTGTAGTGAAATATCCATCCACAGATACAGTGAAAACTTGACCAGACAATGAAGCTGGGGTAAATTTGAAGTCAGTTTAAAGAAACATGAGGGCTGGACCACAATGTCCACTTGAGCCCCCCTGCCATCCAAAGTGTTCTGTGGTTTTTCACAGAGGCCAGGCATCACAAGGGGTATGATGCAAAGTGGAATTAAAATCAGACTGCCTTGATTCATTAGAGCTGGTGCAGAGGTGACCATGTCACCAACACAAGTCATCCCAGCTGACTCACACAGGTGTCTGCTGAAACGTGGAGTGCTGTGGAGCAAGGCCACTGTGTGTGAGTGCTGATCTCAGCTCTGGAGCAAACAGCAGTCTCCTACATCCAGACAAACAAAAGCATCTCCACGCTGTAGATTTCAAAGCTTCCTCAGTCCTACCTCAAGTGCTGAAAGCAGTAGTAGTTCCCTGCTCATGTTAGACTCAAAGTGTATACAAGAAAGGCTTGTCTTTGTGAAAGAATTCTTTTGACTCTAGATCTTGTCTTACTTTCCAAAATCAGTCCTGCTGTCCCACCAAACTGCCTTTGGAACTGATTTTAGGGCTTCTGTCAGAAAACTCAGCAGCAAGACTCTCTTATTTCTAAGTAACATAGCTATGCTAGAAGCTCCAAAGGTGCATCTGATTCTTCTTGCTTGCTGGAGAACCTTCCTGGGGGTGCTCTATCTTGAGGAAATTAGAGCAGCTCCCAGAAACTCTGCCTCAGTTTCAACAGGAGCCCAGAGTGGTATAGAAATGATGGCTATGATTCACTTCCCCAGATTCATCTTGTCTTAATGTAGGTGTCTAAAATAGGTCAAATGAATCACAGCCTAAAATTCCTGCTTAAAAGACAGTCTACTTGCTTTGCTTAAATACACGTTTTCATTCCAAATTATTCTCACCAGACAGTTCTGACACTCGACCCACAAGAGGAATGCCACATGTATGTGTAGCTATATTTACATACCAAGTAATCAGTAGAATGAAATTAGATATTTTGATACATTTGAAATAATTGTACTTCATTTGTGAACATTACCCAAAATGATAATTTCATAATTTCTGGGTTCAAGAGTGAAGGCAGGAATGTCAGGCTTACCAACCAAATGGTGACTATTTCTCTAGAGAGCTCCAAACTTCAGACACTCACAGGTCAAGAAACTCTTCTCCATCTTCCAGCTCCCAAGACCTCTCTTCTGCCTTTATATTCACCATGACAGGTGATGCATTCTTTATATCCAGGAAAAGACAGCTAAAAATATGAGAGGAGGGACTATCTGCCAATCTTCCAAATCTAGTAAATTCTGTCACTAATAGGATAACAGCCTCTTTTCTTTATGAAAGAAAGAATTAATTCAGTTTCCTCTAGAGAAATAGCAGTTAGTTTTTCACAGTGTTCAAGGTCCCATGGTTCTTATTAACTTCATTCATAGGTGTGGCCCAACAAATTGAATCACACTGCACTGGTCTCTCATTCTAGGTCATTATTTTTGCTTATTTCATAAAGAACACAGTCTTTGCTAGCATTCTTGTAAAGCCAGGGAATAGCAGCCATCACACACATGCAGAGTCCATCTCCCTTGAAAGAAAATAACATTATCACCTACAGGTTTTACTCCTTGTGTGGACTACACAAATTACAGATATAACATTGATCCAAACATACCCCTGTTCTTGCCCACAGGTTTTTATGCCATTACCTCAGCCCTCTGAAACACATCTATATAGGAACTAGAAAAAATGTGTGAATTCTGCTGAGCAGAGTCCATCAGAACAGAATTCTCCACTTGGGATTCCGTTCTGGATGCTTCAGTTATCCAACGTGGAAACAATCCAGAGTCAGGTGGGTGAAACCCACCACATACATACAATGGGTATGTGGAAAGATTCAGATGAGAGAAAATAATGCTGTAAAACAGGGATGCAAATAATCATATCTCCATAATTTAATAGTTTCTGGACAAGAAAATAAAGACCAAGATTCTCAATGAAAATCAGTGTTTCACCATTTCTAAGCACCCATCACAAAGGTTCTTTAAGTTTTGAATAATTCACTCCCTGACATGATCCCTTTAAGGTATTTCAAACTAAAGCAACCAAAAAAAAAAATCACAGTATATCCTGTGTGACTATTCATTAATTCATTTATTTTTGCCACAAGCTTGTAATTTTCACTATTAAACACCTAGCTAAGTACCAAGAAATTACTATTCGCTGGCCAAATGTGTCCACATTTAACAGAGTTTATGCTAATACTGTCTCAGTTAAGTAACAGTTATTCATTATCCTCAGGCTAAATTGTTTCACTGGCAGATGTCTCATCAAAACAGCTGTTCTGAGCAACCACAACCTTACAAACCAGGGGATTTTCTATATTCATTATTGTTGTTGTTATTATTAACAGAAAGCATAAACACTTCAGATGTATGCAACTTGCAATTACTCTCTAGGAGTTCCTCACCCTGAAAGTTTGGTAATTCAAAGACCATTTATCACAGCAGAAGCAATTGCTAATTGGTGATAACACAATACAGCGTATGCTTTTTGATATTACTGTTTTCCTGGAGCGAGTGTTTGAACTTATCTCCTGCTACTTTGGAATTTTTCCTCCACAACCTAAAGAAAAGCAAATTTGAAAAGACAGCGGCATTCTCAGCAGCTAGAGCTGGGCCAGAGAGCTTTCTCATCTTTCCTCCTCTCTTTCTCCACTTCCTTCCCCTCTCTGGCTTTTGGACTTCTCTGCACATTTGTTCTCATGAGGGAGCCTGCAAACTCCTCTCCCACCAGCACAATGTGCTGCACTATCCTTCCTTCTCACTGGTGCAGGAGGCTCCATGCTGGGGAAGGGAGGAAAACCAGGTTCCAGCCCTCTGCTTTTCCTCTGTCTGTCTGCCTGGAGTGCTGCCCGGGCTCTCCTGTCCTGGAGTGAGTTCACCCAGCTCCTCCTCAAGGGCAGTGCTTGCCCCACAGAGCTGGCCACATAAACATCTCAAACATTCAGCAGCCAAGCTCTAACAAGGCTGTAATGAGCACCAATTAAATGTCCCAAATGCTCAGCCTTGCCAAATAAATGCAGTTTTCCATGGCAACAGTAGAAGGGGGAAAGGCCACCTCCACCAGGTACTGTGTCCATCCTCCAAAGAATGGGGCCACTACAGTTTCAACAATAACATTTTACCTACTTGCTGTCATGGCAAAACAGTGATTTCACCCTTTAGTCTCATTTCAGGGAGCTTTTCAACCGTTTTTGTCAAAACTTAAAAAAAATGCATATGCTTCTTCTGAGATAAAAATCCCACATAGGAAACATCGTTGTGGTCGAAGCGAGTAGAAGTTGAAAACAAAGGGAAGTGTCAGGAAACCTGGATAAGTGACATTTCTAAAGGTGCTGGAAAAAGACCAGTAATTGGGAAAGAACCAGGAATGTGTGCCTGTGCTTCCAGTCTCGCCAGTGGAGTGCTTGAGCAGCTCAGATGCCCTGTGACAGGGGGAACCGAGTCTGAGTCAGGGCAGAAACACAGGAGCCGGAAAATCCAAGGGGGCCACCTGTGCTGCTCAGGGAGGAGAGAGATGGCAGTGAGAGGCAGCCTGCAGGGAGGCCAGCTCGCTGAGAGCAGAGGAGCAGAGCTGGCCGGCTCTGGGTCAAGCCAGCCCAGCCCAGATGCCCTGCAGGGGCAGGTGGGTGAGGCACTGCCAGGATCCAGGAGGATGCAGCATGGCAGGAGCATTGCCACCCACCCCTGGTGGGCCAACACAGAGCTGAACACAGCTCCCCTTGCAAAGATCTGGTTTCACCTGGTGAATTGAGCTTGTTAGACAAACCCCAGAGAGGTTTTTAGTTTGGTTGGTTTTTTTTTTTTATAATCTGTGAAAGTTAAAAGCTTGTATTCTTCCACACAGTCAAACATTTGTCTTCTCACTGTCTCATAAATGACTGAAATCACCAGTAGTTCGAGTGTGAGTGCAAGGAACTCTCAGAGGACAGTTAATCAAGACCATTAGCAAGGTCCCATGTAGAGTGTTAAATACCAGTCTGGGTAAATTTAAGTGTATGACAGTAAATGGAATAAATAGAATCACCATGTTGGTAGTCTGGTCAGGGCCAGTAGAGGTATCCAAAGTTTATGTTGCCCAAATTGCATATGAGTGAACCAGTTCTACTTTTTTGTTTTTAATGATGCTGAGTGGGAGACATTTCAAGTCCCATAACATTTTTTTAAATTTCAGATTTATTCCTAACCTAGGCAAGAATAAAGAAATCAATCTCTTAAAAATGTTCACTGCAAGAAACCCTCCCCAGACACAAAAATTAGTTCAAGTAAGAGAGATATATTTAATTTCAATAATTTAAAAATATTTTATTTGATTTTCACTGCCTCTTATATATCCCTGATATTTTAACTGTTCTCCTTCACCGAGAATTTCATAAATCTCTTTTTAACTTGAACCTTTTGTTTCAAAAACAAAAAGAATCTGAAAACTATCAGTTCAATATGTTTAACAGGAACACCCTCGCCCCTCATTACAGCCATTAAGAATTTGCATTCTTAAAATAGGACAGGGAGCCCTGGAGTCAGATCCCATCTCCTTTGTCAGGAACTGTGAATCTTATCTACATCCATGGTGAGCTAGATGCCGCTGACAAGATCTAAAGAAGCTTTTAAGCTAATAATTCCTCGGATAGCTTGGAATCTGGGTGAGAGCCAGTGGGAGTCTGGCATGCAGTCTGATAAATTTTGCTAGGAATACAGTGGCTTTTCAAGCTTTGATGAACCTTGTGTCAGGATATCTCTGAGAGATAGCATCTTCATCTTTACACACAGATTCCTCCAGAAAATCAGTGCCCATAGCACCACTGTAGCTTGTGCCTAATCCTAATTATTTCTCGTTTTACTGAGTTATTTAATTTTTGTTCTGGTTATTTTGCAGAAGTACGATTTCACTGGCAGACAGAGAGACTGGGGGAAGGGAGAACATGTCATGATTAGCATGGCACAGATGATGCCCATCTGTGCCTATTGGGAGCAGGAGGTGCCCATCAAGGTGCTGTAAAGCATTTCCTTGAATCTTCTGATGACTAAAAATATTTGTAAATCCACTCCCAGTTCTTTCCTTAAAGAAATGAAAGATAAGTTGAACATTTACGTTCAGGGTACTCCAAAACTGAGGCATCATGACTCGTGATGGATCATGTGCACACAGGTTCTCAAAAGTTTCTTCATCTTTCTCACTGACTGAAAAGGAAAAAGCATTTTAGGAAGAAGTGAGCTTCAGGACCTGTCCACAAGGTATGTAAAAACACACCAGGAGGCCAGAAGGCAATATTCCAAAGTTTGGGAGATTTTTGTCCTTGCAAATCAAGAGGGTCACGTAGAGCTTAAATTCTTGGATAAATATTTATGTTATTTTCTTCATCACTGAGGAGTAAAAATAGACAAAATGGGAACTTCTGCCCTTGCCAGAATGGGTCAGACAGCTCTGGCACAGTTCAGCACAGAAACACATATCTACTTACGTAGTCCTTTAGAGCAGCTCAGCAAATAGCCTGATTTGTGCCTACTTTTTGCAATTATTTTCTGGGAAAAAAATCTTCCACGGTCTTCCCGTAAATAATTCATGAGAGTATTTATCTTAAACTCCTTGTCCCTTGGCCCTGTAACTACTTGCTCTTTAAATAATTCCTGTGGTTTGTGTACATGTAACTGACTGTGCCTCAATTGCTTATAACAATATAATACAGGTAATTTTCTTTGGCTGCATTACTCTATCATTACTTTGGTTCTCTGCTTAATATGTCACAGCCATGAATGCATAACACTGCCTGGTAACTTTTCCCCTGCTTGTCTCCAAGTTATTTAAAGTGAAGAGGGGGGGCACAGAGGCTGGTGTCTAATTAATAATTTGTTCATTTCAGCTTTGTAATGAGAAATTGAAAGGAAAAATATGAGGATGGCTGTTTATTACTTAAGCCAATATAATGTCAATCCATGATTGTGGCTGGCAGTGTGACTCTCTGAGGCTATTTCTTTGTGGGTATGTAAAAAAACTGCAAAGAAAATGAAGTGTAAAAAACCAGACAAGCAGCAGGAGGAAAACATTTCATCTTGTACACAACTAAATGGGAAAAGAGACAAGCAGGCAACAGATGACAGATGAATGGGCCTATGATGGACTGCATTTTTTGTGTCAAAACAGAGCCAACTGTCTAACAGTCATTCAGATGGTAGGAGAGGCACCACACAGCATGATTTCCAGTTCAGCTGGCACTTAGGGGTTTAATTATGTACATGGTAAATATTCTATGACAACAATATCCTGCCTTCAGATATAGGCACCCAAAGCCAAGGCTTCTCTCCAGCTCTGCCTCCCCTACTGTTCCTAGTTTTCACTTTGAACTGATGTAAAACTGTGCTGTGAATTCCCAGGGATGAGGGAAGCTGTCACAAATGCCACATCACCTGTTTCCATCCCTGCCTCACAGAGAACATTAATTCCCCTGTTTGTTCCTTGCAGGGGTCCTGTGCTTTGACACGACTCCTGCTCTCTGACATGCAGTAGTTTGAAAGGACAAATAAAGCTGGCTCAGGGTTTGTTTTTACATTGGCAGGTGGATATAACCTGCACAGTCCACTTGCTTCCTGCTCTTGTCTTTGACTGTCCTGTAGCTCCATCAGAGTAGCTCAACACAGGTGCTTTCCTTAAAACTGAAATTACACCCAGGGTATCAAATAGAGCTCACTGATAAGTGAAAAGGATTTCTGACCAGTCATTTTTCCAGAACTGACCAGAAACTTTCAACCTGGAAGGAAAAGCAGGAAGCTTTTCACAAAGTACAGTAAGGAATAGTTGCTTCATTATGAATCCTTAAATAATAGAGCATAACCTCTGTATGCTCACAGTAAATGGTTTTGTTAACTCTAGTGGAGCATTCATCCCTGTGCACACAACTGCCACTGGTGGGCAGATGTCCACTGGTGGTGTATTGAGCAGTCCCTCCTCATTGCTGATTTCTTCCACACTGCCTCCAGCTCCACTTTAGCTGGTGTAAAACGAGCAGGAACTTCACTTAAGTCACAGAATCACAGAATGGGTCAGGTTGGAAGGGACCACCGTGGGTCACCTGGTCCAGCCCCCCTGTGCCAGGCCTCTCATGTGCTGAGGAACACAGAACTGGACACAGCACTCCAGATGAGCCTCACTAGGGCTGAACAGAGGAGCAGGATCACCTGCCCTGACCTGCTGGAAGTGCCCTTCCTACTGCACCCCAGGACACCACTGCCCTCCCTGGCCCAGTGCTCACTGCTGGCTAGCAGACAGCTTGTTGTCCAGCAGGACCCCCAGGTCCTTCTCCACAGAGCTGCTTTCCAGCAGTTTGTACCCCAAGCTGTACTGCTGCAGGGGGTTTCTCCTTCCCATGTGCAGGACCCTACATTTACCTTTGTAGGATTTTAGACAGTTCCTCTCTGCCCATCTCTCTAACCAGTCAAAGTCCTTCTGAAGGACTACACAGCCCTCTGGGCTACTGGCCTCTCCCCCCAGCTTGGTGTCAGCAGTGCACTTCATCCAAGTCATTGATGAACAAATTAAACAATAATGGGCTGAACCTTGTGGGACAAGGCTACAACTGGACCCAGTGCCACTGATTATGGCTGCCTGCTAACTCTGCTGTGGTTGTCAGAGGAAATGGAAAATCCCTTCTGTACTTTGGCAGCTTTGTCATAGCTTTTAGAAACACTTTGAGAAGTTGTCCCTGATTCACAACAGCCTTCCAGCTGTGGGCTGTGGTTTCCCTTCCTAAGGCTGTTTTTGTTCATTTGAAAAAAAGCTGGGGCTTTTCTGCATTTAATCTCCAGACAGGAGATCTGCCTGTTCTGTCTGCATGTTACTTTTCCCTGATGCTCTTAAACCTCAGAAATTACTTCTCTGCTACCCTAATAGAAGAAAAATATATTGACTCTCACAGCATGTGGCAATCCCAGAGGGTCACAGGTAAATGAACTTTTAATTGGCCTTCTGTTTGTGTGTGTGGTTGGGGATTCAGGGACACGGGAAGATGCAAAGTACTTGTCAAATAAGTGGTTAATTATTCAGCAATAGCAGAGATGAGCTAAACAAGGAGAAATTGATCTTGCAGGACATAATTGGAGCTGATTTTTCTAAGGGGAGCAAGCACCTGTTTGTAACCCTAGGTTATGCAGAGATCCAGAGATCTAACTAGGGTAAAGCAGATATCTCTGTAAGTCTTTCAATATTTGGTGAGGGAGTAAAGCAGGGAGGCCCAGCTGTGCTGTCATTTACCCTGTGCTTCCTCTTAGGACCCTGGCCTGCTCTGTATTGAGCTGCCAGTTTCCCCTGTAGCTAAGGTCTGTGTAGGATTCCATGACATATTCCCTTGGGTACAGAGTCTTCCTTCTTTATACTGTAAAAGATGAGACACAGAGTGAGAGCAAGAGACCTGTGTACCTTCAATGGACTCTGCTTTATAACTGAACTGCAGTATCCAAGCTGCCCAGATGGAATATGCAATTTCAGTGAGTTCACAACCAGTGATTTCTCTTTATTTGTCACTTCTTTTCCTGCCATGTGATACTAAGAAGCTATGAAAGTTGCCGAGGCGTTGGCAGTGAAGGAAACAAATATGCTGATAAAATGACTTATTAGGCTGCAGTAACAGGAACTGTCTAAATTCCTTGCTATCAAAACCTGGTCATGATAAATTACATCTCTGCATTTGAAAGCACCCCCAGTTCCCTAATAATAACCTCTCCAGCTGTTTCAGTTTATGGGGCACTCATGCCATGTCTGTTTGAAGAATTGATGACCCTCTGTAGCTGTTTCAAAGCCAATTTGTCTGCACACTGTGAGATAAAGCTTTTCACTTGTGTTGAGTGTTAACCCAGAGAGTGCTTAACTTCTGCAGCCCTCCCAGAAAATGAGACCTGGGGAGGGAAGGGATGTAGAGCTCTGTCTAATGAGAGCAGAGTGGAGATACAGAAACATGAGCTCTTTAGAAGTGCTTAGTACATATTTTGATAATGTCTTTATAAATCTCACATTAAGAGATATCATAAGTTTATATACTATTCTATGGGAAATGCTGATGGTTTAGAAGACCAGGAAATTCTGAGCCAGAACACATTACTAGGACTATGGAGAACATTACATGTGCAAGGGAGTTCTCAACATATTAGAGCTTTCTAAAGGATAAAGGAAATCTTCTAATACATGGAAACTTCTTTAGAAAGTTTTTAATTCTCTCTTGGCTTAAACAGAAGTGTCTAGGCAAAGAAGTGCAATTGCACCTTTTGGTTGTCAGAGAATCACAGAATGGGTGAGATGGGAAGTTGCCTCTGGAGGTTATTTTGTCCCTGCTCTGGTTCAAGCAGGGCCACCTACATCAAGCTCCTCAGGACCATCTCCAGATGTGTTTCAAGTCTCCCTCCTTAGTCTCCCTGGACAGCCTATGCTGGTGCTTGGTCACCCTCACAGCAGTAAAGCATTTAGAGGGAACCTCCTGTGTTTCAGTTTGTGCCCATTGTCCCTTGTCCTGTCACTGAACACCCCTGAAGAGTGCTTGGCTTCATCTTCTTTGCACCTCCTTATAGATATTTATCTACAATAGTAAGAACCCCCTCCAAGCCTTCTCTTTCCTGTGCTGCAGTCCCAGCTCTCCCAGCCTTTCCTCATATGCCTGGTGCTCCAGTCCCTTCATCATCATAGTGGACTTCACTGGACTTTCTCCAATGTGTCTGTCTCTCTTCTACTGGGGAGCCTAAAACTGGGCTCCAGATGTGGTTTCTCCAGTGGTGAGCAGAGGGGAAGGGTCTCCTCCCTCGACCTGCTGGCACCATGGCTCCTCATGCAGCCCAGGATGTCACAGGCCTTCTTTGCTGCCAGGGCACGCTGCTAGCATATGCTCAGCTTAATGTCCAACAGCATCCCAGGTGCTTTTCTCTCATGCTGCTTTCCAGCAAGGCCATCTCCAGCATTTACTGATGCCCGGGTCCCCTTGCAGAATTTTATGAGGTTCCTGTCAGGTCATTTCTCCAGCCTGCCAAGGTCCCTCTGGATGGGAGCACAACTCTCTGAAACATCAGCCCCTAGCCCCAGTATTGGGTCATTGGCAAATCTGCAGGTGGTACACTCTGCCTCATCATCCAAATCACTAATGAAAATGTTAATCAGAATCAGACACAGTATTTCCCCTGGGGCACACTGCTAGTTACTGGCCTCCACTTAGATTTTGCACCAGAGGAACACCACCCTCTGGGCCAAGCTGTTCAGACAGTTTTTGATCCAGCTCACTGTCTGCTCATCCAGCCTAGTCTCCAACAACTTGTCTGTGAAGATCTTACAGGATCAAGCCTTACTTGACAGCCTTGGGAAGTTTTCTGGTAGATGATGCCCACTGCTTTCCTCTCATCTGCCAAGCCAGTTCTTTCATCATAGAAGTTTTCAGGTTGGTCAGGCACCAGGTTGGAAACGTTTTGAACACTGAACTAGAAATGACTAAAGTAGATCAGATTTGCAGAAAGCATCTGCTTAATACCTCCTGCAAGTCAGTCTTTTATAGGCATCTAAGATTGTGCATTTAAATTAAGCAGTTTAAATTTTATCTTAAATGAAGCTGGAAGCAAATAGCAATTCGAGATGTATGCCTGACTACTGCAAGCAACATCTTTTCTTTTATGTTTAACAATCAGGGGAAGAAAAGAGCTGTTTAAGAAAAATCCCTCAATTTATGGTTTTCCTTATTAGCACAGATCTGAAAATTATGCCTTTCTGTGTGCTATTAAGTGCTGATTCTTAAGCGTTAGAGGTCTACATGAGGTCTGATTTAATTATTTAGTATTCCATAAAGGCCTAGTTTCAGCTCCTCCATAAGTCATTGGGAATGTTCCCTTGATCTCAGCGTGTAGGTCCCTCTGAGTGCTGCTCAGGCTGAACGTTCAGCCTCTGGAAGGAAGAATTCCTGCCTGCTGTGCATGGCTAGAGCTCTGCCAGCCACCCCCGGTGAGCGGCCGCAGCCTCCCCGGGAGGAGCAATTGGGCCAGCGAGGAAAGCAGGAGAGACAGACCCACAGGGGAGGAATCTCTCCCACCATTACAGCCATATTTTAAGTTGCCTTTTCACCGAGTAAATCTATAGGCTGCAAGAACGTGGTTTTTTTTTGGTAACATCTATTTTCCAGCCTCTTCAGTTACCCCTGTCTCCTTTGCTATCAAACCCTTTAACCACCTGTCAGAAACGTTTGAGAAGGATCGTGAATAACACTCAAGCTTCTGTTTAGACTTCTCTGTGACCTTCTACAGATCAAAGCCCTTTCCACATTGGGAGTCTCTGCTATGTCCCTGCTCTGTAGGAGATCAGATCAGTGCTGTGTTTCCTCCATATCCAGGGCCCTCCTACTGGCCCCAAAAGATTGTGAGGGTTGAATGGTATCTCCTCTAAGAAGAAAGAAGGGTAAAGAGGGATGGGCTTTGAAGGTTAAAGGGCAACTTAAATCTTCAAAGGTCTTCCATGTCTGGCCAACACCTTGCCTAGAACTGCAAGACAAACCAGTGGGACACAAACACGAGGGAGGAGACTACAGCAGATGGTAAAGGTCTGAAAGAAAACCCAGAGATGGAGACCCTATTTTAGACCTGAGTGATTGTGTCTGTATACCTATTGGACTACCTGTACAAATGGATTGTACAGCTATAGACACAAGTTTTTGAGTTTTTGAGATGAAAGGCTGAAGTTTTTTAGAACTGACAGTGCACTGGAGTTTCTTCAAAGTGAGTTGATGATATATGAGATACAGTAAGTTCTACTGGTTTTGCATCTGTGATTTGGACACCAAAACATCAGACCAGAACCAAAAACTGCTTCAATACCTCTAAAAATTTAAGTAGTTGCTTAATATATCTATTCTGGAAAGCACTTAATCGAGCACTTACCTTTATGCACATTTAAGTCCTATTGATTTCAAAATGGAATTTAAGCACACACCTAAATGCTTCACTGATTTTTGATATGGGGAACAAAAGAATTGCATAGTGGAGCAGATTAAAGGTCCTTCTAATAAGGTGTCCAATACCCATCAATGCCCAATAATGCATTTTACTTTTTAGTGCTATACCATGAAGAAATTTCTTCCTGACCTCAGCAGGTAACCATGCCCTGAAGCATGAGAATTGATAGCCCTTGTAATTGTATTTAGCCAGTGTCCTTGCAGATGTTCTTTTTATTTATATAAATGCTGAACCACTTGAACATGGGGAGTGATCCTTCTCAATATCTAGACCAGTGAATATCATGGTTTAATTATACCTTTTGTAAACATTGCCTTTCATCCACTCACAATGTGTTGCTTTGTAATCTCATTCAATAGCCACCAATTTATTTTTTATTATCAAAAAGGCTGACTAGTAGTGCTTTCTTGGCCTTCCTTTTATCATTTGTAATTCTCCACACCTTTATCATAGCTGCCTTTAGTTCTCAAGTTATTACTTTCCTTCTTCTGAAGTGTCTTAAAGTGAACTACCTTGCAGTCACATCTTTGGCATAAACTCCAGCTCAGGAGCAATGCATGGAGAAGGAAACAGCAGGCCTTTGCTGTCATTTATTCTTCACTGTGGTGTTGTGAGCAGGTGGCACAGAGTAATAAAAGGACACTATTTCTTTCCTGTCTCATTTTTTTTTTTTTTGTGAGTGTGGACAGTGACTATGTCTTCTTTGCCTGAAGCTGATTTCTGACATTCTCTCATATATGTTATTACACACATAGGTTCACTGAAGTTAGGGGACATCTCATCTTGTGGAAGCATCTAAAAATTCTCTGTGAGAGAATTTCTGGCTCTGGTCCCATATGGGTCCATCATATAACAAAGGTACAAAAAGATAGGAGGATAGGAAAGGAGAAAATCAGGTGATCAGATCCCTCAGTAACTTTTGAAATGACTAAAAGGCAACATGAGGCATTTCCAATTCCTTACTCACTTCCTTCAGTTTTTAAAACACTGGATAATCTGTAAAACAAGGGTGTTATGTTTGATGCTGGCATTGTAGTGACTGTGGGTCTTAGGGGAATGATTGGGGTACAGAAACACCAACAGCTGGAGAAACTGCTTTGAAAAGGCTCCTGTGCTGGAAGGAGCTGCTCACACTCATAGAAAGGGGACAGGCTGATGCTGCTTGAGGAGGAGCTGGGTCAGAGCAGGGATTGCTAATGAAGTCTGGTCAAGGTCACTGGATGCAAGAAAAGCCTCTTCACATTCAAGGGGTGTTATCTAGTGAATGAGCCCAAGTGAGGAAGGGGCTGAGACAGTGCGAGATGGGTCAGGGGTAAAAACATCAAGACCCAGGCACAAACCAGATGGGAAAGTAAAAGTGCAGATGCCAGTGGGGCTACCAGGTTACAGGTCAAGCCAAAAGGGAAGAAACTGATTCAGAAAAGAGAAAGGAAAAGCATTTAAAGGGAAAATAAGTGTCTTCTTTCTGCTATGTCCAATATGACCAAATTAAATAATCTTAAGCATTTCTAATCTTCCTTTGAATGGAAACTCTCCAAGGCATCCCTGGCCTCAGTAGGCAATCACTTTAGGCTCTGAAGCATGAGATATGATTACCATTATAATTATCTTAGCTTGTATAGATACAAATGTTACTAATGGTCATGAAATTATCCAGTGTGGGCTCTTTTTTTCCCCCTTCCTTTTAGACAGTCTTTGCATTAGTGTCCTTAGCTTCCTAGGAGTGTCAATTTGTGAAGAGGAGTACAGGCTGCACAAGTCAGTCCACTCCTCAGATTTGTTCTAAATATACAGGCTTTTACAATCCCTGGCCAATAGCTTCCCTCGGGTTTCTAAAGGATTTTGAATAATGAAAAGTGAATTGGGAAATGAACTATTGTTATGGGTGAATTTGATCAGATAGCTTTATGGAAATTGGTGGATTATTTATATATACTATAATTGCAACATGATTCACTAAATACATTTGAGCGCTAAATGTACTGCTTATTAATTTACATTTTAAGAGTCCCCTTGTTCTTCCACTATGTGACAATATGAAAAGCACAGACTGATTAGTTTTCACTGTTTCTCATATAATTATGAATACCTCAATCAAATCTCTTCTAACTCCTTTCCTCTTTCAGGCAAAACAGAATAGGGTCCTTTAAATTTACAGGTTTGACCTTTGACAAGCAGATAAGTTTGCCTCATCTGAAGTATTGCCCTAAATTGTTACTGGAAATTTCAGCACACTGCTTAACTGCACAGCCTTGCTTTGACACTCAGGGCACCCACAGAGGGTCGGTGGCCACTGGGGTCTGTGTGGGGTGATTAGCACAATGTCACCTCACTCCACTGCACAGGTCTTTGGTAACAGCAGATGCACAGCCTGGGGCCTGATTTGGGAAACAGCCCAGATGTTTTCCTTAAATGGTTTTGATGGGTGATAAGCTTAAATGGAAGAAGGCTTAAATGCATTGGAACAAGGTCTAAATGACTCCACAAAAATGGCCAGTAACTCTTAGTGAGCAGCCCTTGGGGGAGGGACTGTCGTTCAGTCTGTCTTTATGACTGGGGTGCAGCTAGTGATGCTGAGCCCATCACAGATCCCGTGTTCTGAGAGTAGCAGGATTAGTAAAGCCTGTCTTAACACCCTTGCTCCTACAGAGGCCCCCAACTCTCTGTCCTCCAATTCCTGTACAATGTTATTGCTCACAGGACTTTTCGTAGCCTGCCCACTTCCTTGGCTGCATCCTGGGACTTGCATCATCCTCCTGTGCCCCTACTTCAGGAGGGAAGATTTTTGGACAACTGACCTGCATGGGCAGGCTGAGCAAATCAGGTAACTGCAGAGCTCACTCCAAAATCTTTCCTTGTGTGGTGACAGTGATTTGGACCACTTCCCTCTATCCAGACCTGACTCTTACAAGGCATAGGTGTTTCAAATCTCTGAAACCTCCTCAAAAGTTGGCTGAAAATAGGCAATGACTTCAGGAGGTGGGAAACCAGCAGGCAGAAGAATGATTTCATAAGGCTTGTTTCCTCAGGAAATGAGGGTAATAAATAGTCAGGAGTCAGGATGCAGGTATCTTTGATAGTGGTAGGAAGCTTAATATGTTGGGTTTTTTTCCTAATAGTAGCAGTCACTGTAAGACCCTTGGTTTGGGCTTTCTCAGATGGCTGTAAGTATTTAATAAATCTATCATAAGAATAGGGAGTTATCCTGGCAACTCTTGGATTTCTGCTTGCTATTTCCATGCTCTTTCCCCCTTCCTGTAGCAAGGAAGTTTAGTTCTGGAGAGGGGCAATAAACTGGGTATGTGTGCCCAGCAGGGAAGAAAGATCAATGGTCTTTCACACACTTGTGATTCACAATGCAGATCATGAATGCCATGTGGTGGATCAACAATCTTTCTTTCTCAGCAGAGGCTTATTCCCTTTGGTCATCAGACCCTCTTGCCTGATAAGGAGAAGATAAAATTCCTGGCATAACACAGCAGATTTCTGCTGAGGAAACTCCACCATTGGTTTAGAGAAAGTGCTACAAGTGAGGACAAGCCCAGATGGGGAACCAGATGTGACGACCAGCTGGGCAGATGGAGACTCTGCTTTTGGCCCCTTCTGCTTTTAGCTTTGTCCTGGCTTCAGCAAATGCCTGTGTGGACAGAGAAGGCCAGTTTCCATCATAGTACTCATTAAAGCTGAAACTCCAACTGCAGCAAATAGGATGAGAAGGGCTAAAGTTACAGCTTTATCCACCTGTGCCTGTTAAATAGGCCTGGCTGCTTTCTTCCTCCCTTCTGCTAACCCTTTCAGAAGACAGGCTCTGTGTGTGTGTGTGTGTGTGTGTGTGTGTGTATAAGGGAGATGGACACCTTGAACTGGACTCTTCCCTGCTGCTGACACCACACTTCTACCTCAGCAAGATGCTGCCCTGGCAGGAGCTGCCAGCCTTCCAGCAAAGCATCATCCGTCAGGTGGAGCATTAAGCTGCTCTCTATGGAAGCCAAGCCTATTAAAATGCAATCTGTCTCAGGGAGATGGTGGGAGATGCATTGACCAGTCTCAACATAAAGAATAGGAGCAGACTTCCTTTGCTCAGCATTTCCACCTGAAAACAAGCTTGGTAAATGATTCCTTTGCATGCTCCTTACCTTGTCTCCACAGGCCTCCCAGGCTGGTGTGTTTACTGTAACTCTTCACTGCATTCTTAGTCAATTTTTCCACTTGTTACGAAAGAAATAAAAGTTTACCAAACAGATGAATAATTCTGATTAACTATAAATGGCTGGATGCCAGGGGTGTCCCTATGGTGCAATTACCCACTCCCTCTTTGCTGTAGCAGAAGAGCATCTCTTTAAAATATCTGTCAGAAGCTGCTGCTGCAGTAATTTAGTGCTCTGCAGGCAAAACCCATGGCTCTGCCTCACCCATCTCCATGCAACCTACTGTAGTGATCCACCTCACAGGTGGGATCTTAGGGCAAAGCACTATAAGCTATTTCCCCACACTGTTTGGTGAACAAACCGGCAATCCCTACACTGGATTAAACTCAGAAACATTTCCCTGAAGCTGCTGAGTCTCACAAAGCCCAGGACATGTACACAGAGCCACAGCAGCTATGTTTCAGCACTTGAATTTTTAATGATGCTGCTCTGCTGGAATGGTGCTGCTTACAGCTCACACTGTGCCCCTGCTCAGCAATTCTCCTGCAAGCCAAGGGGTTTACGAGCACTAGGTAACCACAACCTGGCTCCCAGCCTCCATTCCCCTATTTCCACTCCCCATTCCCTCTATCATGAGCTGAATTGCCTTTTTCACCACACAAAGGCAGCTGTGCTGGCTCTTCCATCCTATCTTTTCTACCACTAACAAATCTTCAGGAGAAAGATGTTTCAGATGTCTCTGCTACAGCAAAAGCTTCATTTGAGTAACAACTTCTCTTCCTGAATGCTCAGATCCTTCTTTTTCGTTCCTTATCTTTCATAGGAGGGCATTTCTAAAGGAAATTAATCTCAGGAACCTTATCCACCCCCTCCTCAGATCAGGATGTTCAGCCCAGCCCTTATCCCTGGGCTACAGGATACTCAAGAATTTTACTCCCTCACATCCTCTTCTTGATTTGCTTCATTTATTAGGACACACATTTAAATAATCACCAGAAAAAGATAACTCTGCTGTGGAAGCCAGGAGCAACTGGAGTTTCAGTTTCTGCTTCAGTGAGTTTTTACAGAAAGCTCAGGTGAGAAAGAGGATACGTGAAACACAGTATAAGCCTGAAAAGCATAAAAATAGCCCACATACAGGAGCAATCATCTGTCCTTATGCTCAACTATATAAATGTGCATCCTGTCACAAACCCCTAGAATTAATTTCAGTAAAAACGGTCACAGAACCAAAATTCAGCATTTGACTTCTTCCATTCTCCCAAAGAAAATGTTTGGAGTTACCTGGGGGCTTTAAATAAAACCCTCCATTAAAAGGTTTGATGCAAATTCAGGAGCAGAGATTCTCTTCCTTCCCCCAAAATGCTTATTCAAGCTTTTAATCTGAGGAAGTTCGAATAATTAAATTTATTTTGTTCTTAATGCAAGTTTAGTACATTTTAGCAAAGATTCTTTTGTCTAATTATTCAGAAAAGTAGGTTGTGTTTCTTCTTAAAAATCCCACGGACCTCAAATTAACTCTGGAGTGTTGTAGGAGGTTAAATTTAATACCATCCCTCTCACTTGCATCGATTGGCAATGCAGCTATTTCTGCTGTATATTTTCCTTCTTTCCAATGTCATTGTTATTTGTTTTTTTTGAAATGTGGGAGGATCTATCCATCCTACCTAATTCTGAACCAGGACTCTGCTGTGCTAAGTGTTGTACAAACACAAAAGAAACCCGTGGCTCTTTCCCTGAGCACGCAGGGTGCAAGACAGTGATGAGGAGCTCAGTAACCACAGCCAGGGCACACACAGCAGCTGCTTGGCCAGACTCAAGGATTTTGGGGGCAGTCAACAGCTTTGATGGCATTAATGTGACTTCAGAGGAAAATAATGCAAAGGTAATTGTGGGTTTTAATGGGAATCTATTGAAAGGCGAAGGTTCCATGCAGTGTAAAAAGTACAAAGGTGTTTATCAGAAATAGTAACATAAGCAGAAAAAGCCCAGTGTCTCTGAAGTAGCAGAGACTCTTACCATGCTGCTGGTTTCACCTTAACTCTGCTACTGCTGAGGGAAATGTTGTTCCTTTGATTAGCTCAGGCATGTTGTAATTATTTCAAGAGTTGCCATGAGGATGCAACCTCAGCATATTATGGATCTGACACATTATCCAAACCAGTATGGATAAGATATATCTCAATATCTGGAGGTCAAAATCACTGCTAGTAGTAATAGCTGAAGCTTTCTCTACATCAGAGAGTCAGCACAGGCTCAGCAAAATCCCAGTTAAACCCTTGGATTATACAGATGACGTGTAACTGGAAGTGTAGTCATGCTCTAGGTGATTTTCATGCAAGTGTGTCTAATTGTGAAGATATTAGCTCTCTGGGCTCCCAGGGCCCCAACATGTACTCTGCTTTCCTTGCTGATAAGCTGGGCAGCTACTCTGATACTGCAGAGTATATATATATATCAGTAAATACTGCTGTATTTATATCCTGCTGGAGTAGTACTTCAGAGGTTGTGGGAACGCCTGCAAAATCTGCAGGTCAGCATTTCACAGTAATGAGTAGATGAAAACTGTAAACCACTTCCCACACTCCAGTTATGAGATCTGCCCTCCACAAGAGTTAATAGCCAGCTTTGTTAAAAAACAAAACAAAACAAAAAACTACTGAAGAAAAACAAAGCTACAGGAGTTTTTGACTTCACAGCTGCATGAATGCAATCCACTAATGCCTTCCCAAATTTGAAAAGGATGCTAAGGTTCAAGGGAGCAGATTGGAACAAATCTCTGCTGGGAGACAGAAGCAAGCCTCCATTCAAAAGAACAAGAGGAATAAACAGCAAAGTAGTAACACAATGGTAAAGTCAATTCTGACCTTTTTGATATTGAGACTGTGGTAATTTTTATGCTCATGCACGGAAATGCCACTAGACACCCTGATCTGGACATTGCTCTGCAACACCAGACTGATGAGATCCCTTGCTCTTCTTCTACACTTGTGCTCCTGGCCATGGACACTTCCTAAGCTGAAGAAGCAGTTGACAATGGAAGGTCCTCACTGATGCTTAGAAGACACTTGGAGTGTTAGTGCTTCCAGCTGATCCCAACAGGATATTCCAAAGCTAGGCTACCACCAAAAATCAAAACCCCAAAATGCAACCAAACAAACCAAACAAACCAAAAAACCAACCAAACAAACAAAAAAAAATATAATTATACTCACTTTGTAAGGCAAAGTAAGCTGTTTCAAGTGATGCTCCCAAAAGATATGCTAAAATAAGTGGAAACAGTCAGGAGGTTCATATGCTGCCTTCATCCTGGTGAACCAGGCCCAGTCTGTTTGTTAATTTATTCCCCTGATTTATAGACCATCTACTGCCATGGCAGCAGGGTGTTTATTTACACATACAAGAACATAAATTCTGATAAATTCCATAAAAGCTGGAGAACAAACAAAGCTTAAGAAAAAAATCCAAACCTCTAGCTAACGCTAAACATCTTGAGTTGTGTTCTGAATTATTGCACAGGGACTATTGTGAGCTCCAGGGTTTTTAACAGAGATGACTGATAAAAATAAAGCACTACAAGCATTTTTGAAGGCATTGAAATAAAGGTCAATGGACAATTTCTCAAAAGAACATTTTAGATTATTTAGAAAAAAAAGTCTTATTTTGAAAGACACCTAAGTACAGAATATTATCAGCATTTAGCATCTCATTCTAGTGAGAATACTGAAGATTAAATACTTCTTGTCTTGGGGGGGTGTGGGTCTATATTGGCCTCGTGGCCTTTCAAAGTACTTTAGTTTTAAGACATTTAGGTCTAAATTAGTTTTATAATGAAGTTTTAGGTTCCTCAATAATTTGGATTGTGTAAAACTTTAATGAAAAACCTAAATGCCTTTACAAATCTGAACCTTGGGAAATTAATGTCTCTTGACACTGAATGAGACTGCAGGCCACATGCAGTGAGACTGAAGCAAGTGAAGTTCTTCAGCTCTGCTGAGGGCCTCAGGACCATTGGCCAAGGAAGAAATTTTCAAAGGCACAGAGAATTCCAAGATCCTCAGCGTTGTCTGATACGGGTTAGGAGGTGAATTTCAAATGAAGTATATTAATATGAAACTTTGGTTTCTCAAAGGAGACAGAGACTTCCAAATCAGACAACCATGTCTTCTAACTTCAGCCTGTTGTTAAAAAAGAATTTTAACTATGAGTTTACTCAGCCCTCAGTAAAGTTACAGGAGAGCTCCCTCCAGATTTCTTGGAGACAGAATAGTTTTATGACAACTTGCAGTAAAGGAGGAAATCTATTGCAGTTCTTTGCTATCCTAACTTCTAAAATTTCTCTAATGCTATCTTACTTTCAGTTTTCCCCCATTATTTCCCACCTTGCACACCACGGACATGGACAGAATTGATTCTTTCTTTTGCAGCAGATTTGTATTTATTTCTAGAGGCAGTTATGGCTTTGTTCATTTCTCTCTTCTTTACAATATATAAATCCAATTGTTTCAATACATCCTGGAAGAAATTTAACTTTGCACCTTATCTGTGCCTTAGATGATGGATAAAAATCAGTTATAATGGGTGTTGAAGATGGATGTCCTCTGCACTGGCTTTGGTTAACAACAGTGTCCCTCAAAAAAATGCAGTAGAAAACTGAAATGCAGACTGAGTGAGCCTCAGTGGCAGAGGTAGAGCGTTATTGATCCTTCAGGCTGGTCTGCATGCCCAACCAGGCAGCAACACTTCTGGCAAACTTGCAAGTAGGGTGAACCTGCAAGGTCTAATATTTATGAAAAGGGAACAAAGACAAGCAATGGATTTAGGTTTTTTCCCTGAGACTACAGAAGTGTGGGAGCTCGTTCCCAATTTCTTCACAAGCTGAACTTTGCTGACTTACAAAACAGCGTCTGATTCCATGAGTGTCAGTATCAGACTTCTTGTGTCAAAAGGGATGGAACTGAGTCAAATCAGCTCGCACTATCCAGGAGAGATGCAGCATGAGCAGCATGCAAACCTTCAGGGAGGGTTTTGGTGAGGAGCTCTGCACTCTGAACTTGTGCTCAGCGTGTCAAGTTAGGGGCGAGCAGCTGATACTACCTGCTGTGGCCTGGGTGACTTCATCAACAACAACCCAAATAATCTTGGGACTTAGGAAATGTGATTTAGTTTCAGCCTTCTGGTAAGTATGGAAGTATACTTGAATGCAGTGTCTGTTGAAGTGCTAGCTTTCAATCTGTTCTAGTAAAACAACTGATGAAGAAGAAAAAAATATTCATCATCATTTCAGGAAAGATGCGGAGTAGGAAGAGAAGAATTAATGTATTGCTTGAAATATAGATTTAAAGTTTTTAAAGTGTGTATATGCTTTAACAAAGAGAAAATATTATGTTCCATGATTATGATACATTTGAACAGGGAACATAATTTGTTAGATGCCTTGCATTAAACTCTTACCTTGACTAATAAATACATAATGCTTATGTAAAGTATTATAGCACAAAGATATATTTATTGTTAGTGGGGTGGCTGTTTGTGTTAGGAAAAATATTGCTGCTTTTAAGCTGCCATTCAGTGAAGGTTATCAAATATTAACAGTCTATGGTCCTGGAGATTTTCTAAAAGCACTGCTGGAATTTGGCACCTAGGGTGGTACACATAGCTCTTGAGGTTGGCTCACAGACACCTCTGAGTGAAGTGGAAGGATTATTTTGTGGACTTGGCAAATGATTCTTTTGTTTATACAGCTCAGCAGGATATTTGCTTTCTCCACAACAGCAGGACACTGCGGATTCACGTTCAGTTCGTGATCTGCCGTAACTCCCACCTCCTCTCCTGCAGGGTTGTTGGATTTCTCTGTTCTGTGTTCATTCATACTCCACACATGGCTGTTCACTTCCATGTGGTTTCCTCCCTCATATCCTGCTCTTGTTCATTTGTGATTTTGCCTTGTGTTCACTAATCTATTGGACACTGTGCCTTCCTACAAAATGCACCAGGATACTGTGAAGAACTGTGGAGATCTCGAGTATCACCAAATTTTTTTCCTCCTCCTGACCTAAAAAATAGACTGGCTATTTTGGCAGAGGTGGGATCAGGAGAGAAGACATGTCTTGCTTTATTGCCAGGATTAGACTACATCCTGCCCTTAGGAAAGTCCACAGAAGAGGCTGGGGACAGGAAGAATCAGAAAGGTATCTTTGTTCACATGTGATGTGTGCAGAGTCAAGGCAGGAGGTGGTTTCCTGCCACAGACAACAATGGCTATTGCCTGTGGCCTCTCTGTTTGTGTTAGCAGGTCCAGAGATCTGCAAATTGATCTGGCCATTTCTGGTGCCTTTTTAACCTGATAGCTTTGTAATTTATCTGCCCACTAGAAAGAGCATCACACAACAGAAAGCACTAGGGAGGAAAAAAAATAGAATAAAAAAAGTATATATATAAATCCCCCAACAGCCCCTCAACCTTAAATTTTTCTGAGGAACACTGGAAAGGGTTTGAGGCCTCTCACCCCCTCTGACCATTCCATCCAAACTATTTCCTTGTTTCTCACTTCACTTATCTACAGTTCTTCAGGCTCAGAAGATACTTACTAGGGGAGTAGAGAAAATCATACCATCAGATGGGTTGGCACGAAAAAATTACCCAGAAAGACAAGCATCCAAGTGTCTAGAGACAGCACTGAGATGGAAAGAGGTTATAAATAAGGAGACTGGTGAGAGTGGCTTGTTAAGAATTCTGTGCTGTGCTTCCATGTAGAAGGACCACATTCCTGGCACCGAGGGGATGGCTTGCCTGCTGCTGCCACACCTCTTCACTAAATGTGTGATCACTTCTGCCGAGGCGTGCAGCCCTGCAGGTGCTCAGTGCCATGCTGCCATCCACACCACGGGAGCATCTGAGATGCAGCAGATTATGGGCTCACCACAGGTGCCAAAATCCCCTGCAAACATTTATTTCTTCGTAAGAATGAAAGTTTTATCTCAGATCAAGCAAAATGTCACATTGCAGAGTTAAACCCATGTCTTTGTAGGAAAAAAGAATGCTAGGACCTCTCCAAACAAGAGAATATTTGGGGCAAAGAAAAAAAGTCAAGAGTTTGCTTCACAAATTGCCAAAACACACTGCTTCAACTTTCCACTTCTGTGTTCATTTTCTCAAGTTATTTGCTGGACAGTGAAGTCAACTGAATCAAACCAACAGGGAAAAATAAGAGACGGTACAAATGAAAAATATCTCTATCCTACTCCAAGTGTGAGAAAATATTTTCTACTGCTTACCTTGGGGCAGACAGCAGTTTCTCTGGCAGGCCCAGCTCACCCCAAGTGTATTACTCCTGATGTACAATTTTGCCTTTCCCTGCTACTCTCTAACACCTGTCTTGTGATAAAATTTTAGAGTAGATACAATCCTGAACCACCACAGCCCTTACTGGTTTCTTTCTATCTGCCCACTTTCACTGATTTCTCTTCCATTGCATCTATTTCCTACCTACATGCATTTTTTCACAAAACCACTCTTTCCTTCTTTTCTTTCTCTCTTCCCCTGTATTTGCTCTCTTTTTTTTCTGTCCCTCTTTTCTACAGGAAGTCTCAGAACTACATCTTTTAACAGTCCAGTAGTTATGCTCTCTCTTAAGTTCTTTCAGCAGCTCACTGCAAAACAGTGAGGGTGATAAACAGCCTCAACCACCTTTTTATACAATGGCAGAAGCATTTCTGTCTCCTTACTGGGGATACTGCAACTGCTCTATCACTGAATCACATTTGTTAGGCACTGTTGCCCCGTGACTGATTTATTACATAGGTCTGTGTCAGTCACCATTGTTCCCAAGTGATGCATTTCTACTTCATAGGAGATATTCCTCAATGATACTAAGTTGGGAAATATTGTCAATATATAAGAGAAAAAAGCAATGCTACAGGGAGAAGTGGTCATCATTAAGAACTGAAATAACAGAAACAGGATGACAGTCACTACCTTAAACTACACCATCATGAGCCTGGGGACTAATAAGAATTTCTGCTTCAGAGAGGAGTTTGTCAATTGGAAACAATTCATTAAAAGCAACCTAAAATGAAAGCTTTTCATTAAAGAAAAAGGAACGCATATTTTTTTCTGGAAAAGATGGTTTATATGAAAGAAATTCATATGAAAGAAATGAGCTTCTTGACTTGCATTTCTTGTTGAGAGGATTTGATTAACAATGATTCTCTGGACATATATTCAGAATGCAGTGAAAATAGTGCTTTCCATCAAAACTTTTCAATGATAAAGTTACCCTTCTTTATATGTACCTACTACTTACAGCCCATTTTTCTACCAGACTGGTAGATGTCATTACATCATCAAACCAACCGTTTTTCTCATTTTAGTGGAGAAGGGGAAAAATATCTTTTCTAACTGTCAGTAAGTTTCTGGCCATAAAGAACATGATGATGGGCCATGGAAGGCTCCTGCAAAAGCATCTTGAAGAGTTCTGTCATGACTTCCAGGCCAGAGAGTAGTGCCTTTAGCACTGAGACCAGACAGCCAGACCTCGAGGAGGGTTTGAGACAAGCTCTGTGCAATAGCAGCTTGTTCCACTTTCACCACACAGATGCTCATTTCTTTCTTGGACTCTCAAAATCCTGTTTCTTCTTAACCTTTAAGTTTCTTCTTCTTTTTTTTTTTTTTTTTTTTTTTTTTTTTTTTTTTTTTTTTTTTTTTTTTTTTTTTTCTTTCTCCGAAGTTGTGTCTGCTTGTGTGGAGCTCACCCTTTTCCTTAAAATCCTCTTAATTTTCATTCCTATTGCCAAATAAAAGAGCATGATGTCCAGGGGAACAGAAGGGGGTAGTCTCTGTGGCTGTTCTGTTAAGCAGCCCATGAGAGATGGGTCACTTCCATTGACCTCACAACCTGTGCTGCAGAATTTTGTTAAGTCCTGACACACATTCTGGCTCACGGGGGGCTGGGGGAGTAGAAGGGTACATCAAAGGCAGCTCAGAGGTGGGTGGTTCACAGGGCATCTCTCCATTTCTTTGTGGGTAGTGAACTGGATCCCAGGTAGACCAGTGGTAGTGGCTTCATTTCCCTGTGCTCCTTTCAGCTAATCCACTAGCCAGACTCCAGGGCTCTCTCCTCTGCGTCTCCCTGTGAGTCATGTCAAATATCCCTGCCCAAGGCCTCTCTGAACTACTTGTGAACAGCACATTGCTCAAGGTCAACCAATTCAGCACACTTGAGTGATACTGCCCAGCAGCTCTTTGAACCAGAAGGTCAGGAAAGGGAATTTTGGAGGGGAAACGTCTCAGATGGATGAGTGCTGGTACAGATGAAATCAGTCTTTGAGTAAAAGGTGCTATTTGCATGCCCCTCTGAACTCTTCAACCCTTACTGAATTTTCTCCCTTGAGGCTTTTTCACTTTGGTGATGAATTCCAGAAATTCAATAGCCAAGCCATTCCCATTAATATACTGTCTCTCTCCTTAACTGTGTTTCCTACACATCTCTATAAATAGATTTAGGCACTACACTTTCACTGTGTCCTTTAAATCTGTGAAATTCTGTTACCATAGAGATTTTTTAAAAAATATTTAGCCATGAAAGTACCAATATTAGACTGTAGGTTCTTTGGGCAGGGAATTCCTTTCTGTCTGTGTATTGTCCTTTGCCAGACATATCATTAACCATAGATATTCTTTAGGTAGATCTGTTTTGCAAGCTTTTTCATGGATATGAATCTTTTCCATCCTCTGGGCTTCTTTTTCTCTCAGGTAAATGATTCCTTTCTATATGTAATGGATAAACAGGTGGTTAGCTTTGCAGTTTTGCTTTTTCAGCAGACCCTTCTCTTATTGGAAGAACTGAGCCTTTGTCTGCATGGATCTTTTCTTTGCTTCTGTGAGAATTAGGTCCAGAAGAACCCATTTTGCTTCCATTTAGCACCAGTCTAATCTGAATGATGTAGGGATTTGCATACATTTACCCTCGGTGCTGTGAAAACCACTACTGTCATCTGCCTCTACTATGGCAGATCCCAAGGGAACTGGAAGATGTCTGCATTATTAGGACTAAATTAAACATGGACTTCAATTGCTCCATCTTAATAAACCCTCCACTAAGCACCAGGAGAGCCTTTATCAAGCTCGAGTTTTCCCTTAACTTCTGGAAGCAAAAGAAACAGCTATGTTCACCCCTTCCCTCCCCTGCTCCCTTTGAGGGGGTGCTGGGAGGGTATCTCCATCAGCTTTCAGACGACTCAGAAGTCAAATGAATCATCCTGTGGGCGTAAAGTTGGAAATCATGCTGTGTTTCAGAAGAAAATGTAATCGACAGGGTTTTAAACAAGGAAGATGCCACAGAAGCAAAGCTTGTCACACCATGTCAGCGTCTGACTGGTCTCATGTGTTGTGACTTAAAATGCTCTGAGGCTGGGGCAGTGCATAGGGAAAGGACAAGTGAAAGAATAACTCTGCTGCTCCGTTAAGCTCAGCGACTCTAATGAAGCATTTTGTTGAAAGGGATGGAGCTGTTGAAGGGGAAATGTGTAAGATGTGCAATACCCAAACTTAGTGGGATTGGTGGCAACTACATTTTTTCACAGCTGGAAAAGTGCTTAAATCCTGAACAAGTTCAGAAAGCACAGGGGACTGACTTGCTTTCTCCTAGCTCCAATTACATCTCTCCTGCCACAGCAGAGTTGGGTGTATGTGGCCTTCTCTGGCCCTAGAGAAGCCCTGAGTTGTTTTCACTGGAGAGTCTCTTAGGTTGTGGCATGAATTAGTGGTTTAGGTTGCTCAGAGAATCTCCAGAAAAGGTATCAGCAAAACCAGGTTTAATATGAAAGTTAAAGCAAAACAAAGTTGTCTCAGTTTGAGTTCCCAGGGTCTCACTCAGGACTGCTGTTTATTGGTTTGCAAGAGAACTGGCTTTAGCTGTAGCAATTTTCCATCCTGGACACAGCTCAGGCCAGTAACCTTCTTTGAAAAAAAACAAAATTGTTGTTCCACTTGTGTTGTTATTAAGGTAAGAAAAATAAGTTCCAAGGCTGTTTTTTTAAAAAAACAAGAGCTCATAAGAGAGCACAAGCTCCTGGGAACAGACACTGTTTCTGATAAGCTCAAGAGGAGCTTGGCCCAAGTGATGTTGTTCAAGGCTGAGGTCTAAGGAACCTTTCTGAGATCACAGTGTAGTGGGGGTGATGCACCACTACAGGTTGTGACTGACACGTGTCAGCAGATCCACCTACTGAAATGCTGTATTTCTTCACACAAAAGGTTCAACAGAGGCAGTGGCAGCATGACAGCTCCACTGTGCCCTGGCAAAGGACTCTGCAACAGCCTTTGCTCTGAGGATGAGAAATGGCTTTGAGTGTGCAGATTAGGGCTCTCTACATAAATAACCTGAGGGACAAAGAGGTTAAGGCTTGTGGGGTAGAAAGGAAGATTGCTCGAGAGGCAGGCACAGCACTGAGACCTGGCTCCTCCTCACCTTGGAGTCCTTCCAGTCAAAAGTGAGAGGTGGATTGTCTGAATTCCCTCCTGGAGGAACTGTCTTACTAGTCATTGATTGCAGAGTGGTTTTAAGGCAATAATATCCCAGGCTTTAGGGAGCACAGTCAGGCATCTAACTACCAGCGGGATGAATCTGTGCCTGGGGGGGAAGAAAAGCATCAGTCCAATCTTACCCTTTTGTTTGCCTCTTTGCCTGTTTTACAAGGAACCAATTTTAGTTGTTCTGCACTGCAAAACAATATAAACTCATGTGCCTTTTCTGTCTCAGTTGCTTTGGGTTTTTCCTTCCCTTACTTTTTTTTCTCCTTCTTTATATCTGTTGCCATTATATTCTATGCAATTCTTTCATATTCTACTGTTCTTGTATTTAATCTGATTTCCCTGTGATACAAAATTGTTTAAACAAATTTCTCTCAACATCTTACATCTAGAAACCTGTCTAGTTTGGCTGATTTTTTGTTGTCCTCTGCACTTTCTATTTCCAGCTCTCTTTTGCTGCTCTACTGTCTACTGTCTTTCTTTATTTTGTGTACTTCACCAGTTTCACCTGCTCCTCAGTTAAGACACCTCAAATAAAAAAAAATCCCTTTTCCTGATTGGGATCATGCACGCTTATAAATACATGTGGGAAAGGGTGAGGGACAATTTTACTAATGCACCCAAGACCCTTTAGTTGAGATGATTGTCACTCTGCTTCCTAGCTTCAGAGAAATGATTGTGATGGACCTTTTCATCACAACACTTTACTCCTTTCCCCCAAGTGCAGAGAGCACCCAGGGAAACCTGGCAAATGCTGTTAAGGTCTCCTGAGAGATGTGAGCCATTCAGAAGGAACAGATGGCATTTACCACAGTTGGGAATCAGTATTAAGGAGAGCAGAACAATCCCAAGGTGCAGGACCACTGGATATGGTTACTGAACCCAAGACTTACCTGACATATGGACAGGAGACAGGAAGATGCAAGTCTTCACTCCCAGGTGAGGTAGATTCTGGTTTCTTCTTCTGGTTTCTTGAGGACAAGTGTGCTGCAGGCTCCATCTGGTTCTGTAACAAAAGATAAATTATTAAAATAAATAAAATATTGATGAGATGTTCTATAAAACAGAGGGCCTTTAAAGTATTGATTAAGAATTGAGAAAGTCATAATGAGTTTTATCTGCAGAAATAATTGGGAAATAATTTTTGTGTAGTACCTCTCTTCATGGAGCAGGTAAAAGGCAATATTTAATCCCTGGGCTTGACCATCAACTGTATAGTTCATACACCATCCAAACACAAATTTTTACAAGGTCATTGTCTTGTCCACCCAAGAGCCTTGTGACACCTTATTCAAAGTAAAAAAAAAATTCACAACAGCATTAAGAAACAACAAATCACCACTACAGTAAGGACAGGACCAAGTAGGAAGATCACTTTTCCACATCCTGCAGTGTATGTTTTACCTGATAGCTTTTAAAACCACATGGAATCAAGAGAGAAAGATGTGTAAAGGCAAAAATACTGATCTCTTAAATAGTTAAAAGCAACTAAATAGTTCTTCCTTAAAAAAAAGAATAAATACCTATTATTTGGTTTGGATTAGAAACCTGTTCTAGGTTGGTCTTCAGAGTCAGCTGAAACACACATGCTTAGTAACAGCTATAAAACTGCTGAGTGTACATGATGATTTTGGCATTCAAGCAATCCTTGTAATCCACTCCTAGTGGCAATCTCATCGGGCTGGTGTGTTCAGGTACCTGCAAACAGACACCATGTGCTTCCCTCTGTTGGGATATGACTTCTCTGGAGCTTCCCTTGCCATGACTTTGTCTCACAGGAGAGCACCACATTCTCTGACTCTGCACCTGCACAAACCCTTTCCCAGGCTCCCATCATGCAGGCAACCTGTCCTCAGGCTCAGCTGTTCGGGAGAGGTTGCAGTGAAAATTAGGTGTGGGCAGACCCAATCCTCCCAGCTCTCTTTTAGCCCCTTCTAAAAGACAGAAGGGTCTCTACTGCTTTTGGAGAAAGGCACCTTCAGGGAGTGAGTCAGCCTCACCTAAGATCTAAATCAGAAGCTTGGCACTCCTGGAGGGTGAATCAGACCTTAGCTGGGCTGAATCACATCCTGCAGCTCTTTATCAATCTGACCAGCTGGCTAAGTCCCCCAGCTGTGTTGCCTCTGAACTGCCTCCAGACTGGCTTCTTTTGAGCTTGGTTAGTCCTGCAGTTAATCAAAACTTCACCTATAAAATCCTGCATTTCTCACTTCTGCCTCTCCCCCAGAGCTTAGTGGTCTGCCTGAGAAGCACTTGACTTCATATATCCCACTTGAATTCCTGATTCTTTACTTTTACTGCTGAGGTTTTCCAGCTTCCTTCTGTAGAGCCCTGAAGGAACTAGTTCTCCTAGTAGGTTTCAAATAACTCTCCTAAGGTCTCCAGGTGAATAAGTTAATGACTCTTGCCCTACCTGGTAGACCCATGGTAGGCCCTGCCAATTTTTGGTGTCTTTCTACATATTGTGGTGACTCCCAAAACAACAGTTCTTTACTATGACCCACATAATAAGCAGAGGCCCAACCTATGACTGATGTAAAACTGACTATGAACCTGCATCTATTTATAGCATGTTAGAATTTACTTCACCCTCGTCTTTTCATAATTCATTAGCTCCTGTCTATGGGTCACTATCTAGAATTCTAATTAATAGTGGCATTAAATACCCTCTCTAAAACTTGCAATGGGATATTCCATAGAACAAGGTCTCAGATTTAGAGGAAAGGAATTGAAGACATAGAGCAACACTCCTGAAACATTGGTGTGGCATTGCCAAGATCCATATAGCAAGAGAGGTATGTCTAATTAGGGGTTTCATTTTTTAGGGTTGCAAAACCTGGGGCACAGATCCACGAAAGCATTTTCCACTTTCCACTGCAAACATTGAACACTGAACATTGCAGTGCCTGCCTTTCAAACCCTTCATTCCTGATTTAACAACTCTTGGGAGGGTTGGGTGCTAAGGAACAGAATTCACTAGAGCCAGCATGCTGAGAAGAGAGCTACTTAAATTAGCCAATAGGAGAAAACAACAGGAGGGATGAGTTTTAAATCACGTCTCTCTTGGGGATTGAATGCCTTAATTTGACTTCATGGAGATTAGTTTGCAGGCTGCATTGCCTATGCAGGGAGGAAAGTGTTTGAAGGCTCTTTAGCAAAGTCATGATGAAGCCCAATCGTTAGAAAACAGGAGTAAAAAAATCAAACTGGGAGCAAAGTGCATATTTTAAAGAATCAGGATAATTAACTGCTGAATTAGCTTATCAAAAGATATAACACATTTTCCACCTGCTGAGTGGCATCTTGCAGTCTGAATTTCTCCATCAATACCAACAATAACGAAAATGCATGTGTGTGGTTCAGGAATTACTGGGTGATAATGTTTGTCAGGAGCTTAGTGTACATCACCATAATCTACCATCTCCTGTCTTTTAAACAGATTAATCTGCTTTTACCAGGGCTAAATTTGGCCTCACTCCTGTTCCTGAGTGCTCAGTGATGTTTTGATATAGAATAATGTGAGTTAGAGATTGTATCAGCCTGTCTTGTCATCTCTCTGCAGCTTTTGCAGGATTGTTCTTTATTTTTCTGTTCATTAGTACTTTGACCGGGGCTTTTTTAATGTATGAACCGTTTTGTTGTTTCCCCTGGGATTATTCAGCAGTCTATTAGAGCTCATTACTGGAACATTTGCAGCACATAAATTGTCCTCCAAATCCTCTGCTCACTTACCTGTCGTTTCTTTGAAGTCACACCCCCTACGGATCCAGCTCGCCCTCTCTTTTTTGCTGATTATTTTTTCGTTAGAGACACACTAGCCATAGACAGTCAAACTCCACTTTTTATGCAATTCAAATTTACCTCTCATTCTGGACCTGGGAGCCTGGTCCACATTCATTTTTGGCCTTGCAGTGCCACAACAGGATCCCTGGGAAAACCCTATCCCTGTCTACAGTCCACTCTCAGTGCTTCCCCACTGTGTGTACTACAAGGCCCCTGTGCTGCTGACAGTGACCACCTGAAGAACCTTCCAGTTCTGTGTTACACAGGATCAGGAAAATCAACCATGCTTGGTGGATGCTACTTTCCCCAAAGTTTAATCAAACTCTGTAAGCTGGGGCATGCCTTTGGGACAAAATGAACCCCATCAAAAGCAACAGCCTGATTTTGGACAGATTAGATCTTTTAATCTTTCCTGTGTGATTGCATAACCTCAGGTGGAAGAAACTTGCAATCACATTGGCTTTTCTCCTCAGTGCATTGCATTGCAGACTCGTAACTCATTTATTCATTCCCACCATCCATCTCTCACCAGTCAGCTCTTCAAGCATTTCCCTTTCCTCAAAAAAAAAATTTAGTTTCAGAAGAGTTTTCCCCTGTGTGCATTTTCCCAGGCTGAATCTAATTTTGTTTTATTTTCAAACTCTATTTCTTTCTCAGCTTTGACAGTTACGGGGCAAGTACAAGAAGTTACATGGAATTAAATGCAATCTACACTACTTCTCTGTTCTCCTTGGGATTTACAGCAATTCCTGGTTTGGTATCACCTGTGAATGTAATTAACTCCATCTTCATTTTGGATCAGGGTTATAACTGCTCAGTGAAGAAGTAGCCATGGTGAGATCTGAATAGACTTAAGAGATCTCTCAACTAAGGGAAAGATTATATTTCTAATAAGAAACTATTTCAGCAGTATGTTTATTTATGTGAGATTCCTATGTCTCTTTTTATGTCACTCAACATTTTCTGTGTGAGCAGAAAGCAAACTTGCTTCCTTTTTTCTTTTCTCACTAATTTTGCCTTGAAGTGAGAAGTGATTAGATTTGCAAGCCTGATGCACACTGTAAAATGCTGTAATGATGATTTCTTGTGACTTTGTTATCAGATTTGTGCTTTCAGGCTTGCTGGTTTGTTGGTTTTTTTTAATTTCTCCCTGAAGGGGAGGGTGGGTACAATGTGAGTGATGCCAGCAGCCACTCCTGCAGCCATCCCCTGAGACACCAGCTGTGCTGAGCCCTGTGCTCAGCACACCAGCAGCTTGCTTTGGCCAAGAGGTGCTGCGGAGCTGCCGTGCCAGAGCCAGCAGAGGGAGCAAAAAACATTGTGTTTGCGAGCAGCCTTTAGGGTTTTGTTCATTATCATCTATTTAAGTGAAAAGTTTTCTTTTTAACTCTCAAACAAATGTTTTTCTCGCTTTTATTCTTATATTAGAATTGTCTCACCTACGAACTTCCTGCTCCTTCCATAGCATAAAGGTCCAAACCTTTAAGGCTCTAGCGTGCAGAGAGTGAGAGTCGACTGCTATGTCCCATCTTAGGTCTGTGGCAGCACATGGAGTGGCAGCAGCGCTGCAGTGCCAGTGAGAAGTCTTACAATGCAGCTGCTATGGAGCAAAAACGCACGGTGATAGGGAAAGATGAGGACTGAGCATGTTGCAGTGTGCAGGACACATCTCACCTTCTCCTTGAAGCTTCCTAGGACCTTGTGTACAGCAGCACAATGAGTGAGCTGAGCAGGGCTGAGGATGGCTGAGGCTCCTTCTCCACACTGGACTTTCAGCAGCAGGGGCCAGAGGCAGGCTGCCAGTGCAGCCCCAGGCAAGGCCAGCAGACTGAGTGCCAGCCCTGCGTCTGTGGCTGCTCCAGCTCCTGCAGCAGCCTGGCTCTGAGCGTGTGCTGCCTGCTGGGCACGCTGCAGCCACTCCTTCAACATCTTCAACAGCTCCTGGAGCAAAGGGGCACCTTGCTGCCTTAATGTGTAGTGCTGAAGGCAGCAGGAGGCCTATACCTAATGGGGAAATAATTATTGTAATTAAAGCAGTAGGTCAGCCTCTGAACTCCAGAGTCGTGATGGTCTTGCTACTAAGAAAACTCATATACTCAGTAAATATCTGCCCTTCCTTCTTCTACCCATTATGTGGTGTGAGGCATACACAAATATTTTTTCTCTAAACTTTTCAAAAAGTCCATTAAAGAAGCATGAAGCCAAGCCTGGCAAAGTGCAGGATGTGCAGAACTCTGCAAGTAATTACTGTAAAGTTTGTTATTTCCCATTCAGAATTCTGGATGCCCATGCTGAGTATATACTTTAACTTTATCTGATTTTCTACTAAATGCCATATGCTATTGATTGGAGCCATAAACATAGTAACAAGTCTAAATGGAACCAAACAGGCCCTTGGGATTCCCTCATGAATGCAATTGCAGATTTTTTTCACGGAATTAAGAAAACCCAAACATTTGATCAGTAAGTTAAGAGGCTATTTTGTACCTGCATATGTACATGGTGGAAGGATTTCTGGTAGAATTTAGGAAAGCTGACATTGGTTAAAATAGATATGCCTTAGAAAGGTATCCAGGAGCAAACCTGGCCTTCTGTACAAAAGGAGAAGGGTTGATGTGATAATAACACAATATTGAAAAAGGCTGTTTGCTTTCTGGTGACAATTTCCACTCTTCAAATGAGTTTGTAAACCTTTAATGAAGTCAGCAAGGATGCTGAAAAATTACCTAAAGAAGACTTCTGGAAACAAAGTGCTGCATCCTGACTGCAAATTCAGGTGCCTAAGCAAGGTAAATGCCTATGTGATTACAGATCATCATCATCATCATCCACAAAAAGATTTTTTTCTTCATCTGCAAGGCTCTGCAAAATGGCCCAGAAAAAGGTAAGATGAGGTAGTGATCTCTATATTTAGTTTTAATTTGTCTGGTTTTGTCACCAGCTTTGCTGTTTTTCTCAGGATGACCCACTTCTCCTTTGCTGAAGAGATGTGTAAGATGGAGTATAAGATGGAGAGGTATAAGGTGGAGTGTAAGATGAAGAATGTAAGGTGCTGAGAAAGAAGAGTGGTAATTGCCAGTCAAGCATGGCCAATAGACATTTCTGAAACAGAAACTGTATGGAATAACCTAGTCCCTGAAGAGAGAGACAGCAATAGCAAACGTGAAGCAAAATTCTAATGCAATAAAACTTTTGGCATCCTTCTTGCATGTGGGCTTTAAAAAATGCATATGAACCACTTCAAGGAAAAGATACATTAAATATGTCACAACCTGCAGCCTTCCAGCACACATTTAAAGGACAGAACATGGTCAAAGGACAGAGTGTTTGGCACAGAAGCAATTAAGTTATGTTTCTCTTAGTTTCTGAAAATGTGAAATGTGTGAGAAAATTAACACTTCAACCTCTACTCTCCACCTGGAAATCACTGCAAAAATTTTAGTCATATTATTAATAAAATTGATCTAAGCTAGATCATGAGTAGACAAAATGAAATGAATGAGATGAAGATTTCTCCAGCCAGTCTGAACCCTGCATTTATAGGAACCTGGATGGAGAAGGCTGAGGATCAGTGCAATTATCTCTAACACAGCTAGAGATCTTGACAGAGTAACTAGAAAGACAACAAAGGAGAAACAGCTGTAGCTTTCAGTCTTTGCCAAATACACCCAAAGCTTGATTCCTAACTTCATCTAGTCCTGATTACTGCTTAGAGATAAATAACACAGGAGAAAAACAGTAATAAAATCATAAAATCTTAGAATAGTTTGTGTTGGAAGGGACAATCAAAGGCTGCCTAGTCCAATGTCCAGGGATATCTCCAACTACATCAGGTTTCTCAGAGCCCCATCCAGCCTGACCCTGAATGTTCCCAGCATCCATCCCTCTCTCTGGGCAACCTGTTTTAGTTCAGCTCCAGTACAACTTGGAGCTTCTGCATTCAGAAATTATCAAATCCAAAGCCAGCAAATCACTTCCTGTGGCCCTGAGTGTTAAACTGCATGGTCTTGCCACAGCCATTAGGTCTTAAAGGTTTTCTGGGTTGCTGCCTGTCACCTTTCACAGCACTGTACTTTGGCCTGGTAATAGTGAGATTTAAAAACCTCTGGTATGGGCCCCCACGGGGCCTCTAATGGGATGAGGATTTCATTCACAGTCTGCATGGTGTTTACAAGCCTGACAAGTGCTGAGCTTGCTCGAGCAATCTTTGGCAGTGGGTGTCAGAAATGCCCTTGCCAAATAAAGGCACACCTTTGTGGAGCCTGTTTCACACAGGTGCACTCCAGCAATGAGTCTCACTGCCTGACTCCCCAAGGTGTTTAAGTGCCTTATTTCCACTGATGTCAATGGGAATCAGGTATTCGTGAGAGGACAGGGCTCTGCCTTCCTGCTGTTGTGGAAGATGGAGAAAAGACCGAGAGGATTTGGCAATGATGGCCTCAAAATGATTGCCTGTGCCCTGTATCTGTAAAACTACTGAAGGGTTTCTTGAGGCTCTGCTCCATGATAGGGCAGATCTGTGGCTGCTTTTGCCTTCCCAGACAGAGACCATGAGACACAGGGAAGAGCTGCAGTGAACAGTGGCAATCCCCATTCCCTGACACTCAGGCTGGCACTTTTCATATGAGCTCCAAGATACTTGTCAGGAAGTGTGTTTGGATTCCTGAGACCTGGAAGGTCAAAGTCATTCAGGGCAGGTGAGAACCAGGCTGCAGTGTGACATGTGCTTATCTCTGGGTGGGCACCAGGTGCAGCTCTGGGCTGCAAAGTCTGATTTTTGAATTTAAATTCTTATATTCTAATATTTGAAATATGTCGTTGTATTTTTGAATTCTTAAATTGTAATATTTGAAATATGTCATTGTACCCCAACACCCATTACAAATCTGGCACTGAAGAACCCTTCCACTAGATTTTTAATGCATATACCCCTGCTGGGTGTTGCTTTTACGATTATTTTCCTGTGCAAGCATTTTCTCCTTTCAGCAATGAGTCTCTCACTATGCCAAGCCCTTGGGCTGCCTGTGTGTGTTGGACAGTTAAAATCCCTGTCAGTCTCCTCCCTTCTAAACTTTGCTTTGCATCACAACAGCCAAGCAACAGCCCCTGTGATTTAAGCTTTACCATTTGCTTAAAATTCACATGGGCTAAACCTAGTCACGATGAAAGGTTTTGTCTTCAAATATATTAAAATATTCAAAGCCACCATTGCTGCTAAACTTCTCAAACTTCTGGAATATGTAATTCCAGTTGAATGAAGTGATTTAAACAGACTGCACTTTGGGAATGTGGCCCATAAGCCTTTAAAGAATTAGAAATCACTACAAAGCCTTGGGCTCTCACAGGGACACACACACACACACATCAACTCACACACATGCTCAACCAAGCCTGTGCTACCAAGGGAAAGGAAAATTTGAAAAACCTTGAAAAGCTTGTTCTTGGAGCTGGTATAGAAGGTCATGAATGGGAGGCAAAACAGAAAGCTCGTGGTAGAGCTTAAAGTTCATTGCAAAACCCTGCTGTGATCCTTGCAAGAGGCCCAGTGCTCATCACTATCCACTGCTCAGCTATTCTCACAGCTGAAAACCGAGTACTCTAAAGCCAGGGGGAAGCAGGAGGCTACAAGGATTATTTACCTTAACTAGACTTTCTAATTTCCATAATTTCTGCTGCTTAGAGAACCAACCCCTGACTTTTTTTCTTTACCAGGATTCAGAGTCATTATCTCTGCAATTAAAGCTGCTACAGAGGTACATTTGGAATGCAGGTTCCTTTGAATTATTGCTAATAAAAATATTGAGGAGCTCTGTTAGCTTTGATCTCTTATCACATCATGCACAGAGCTCACTCTTGTCTCTCTCTCCCTCCCTCTCCCTCTCCAAGCATGGCTGCTCCCAGCATCTCTGTGTGTAATCAGACATGTCACACCTCCACAGAGGTAAATTGGGTTTATGTAAAAAGGAAAATTAAATTAAAACTGGTTAGGAATTAATTGTGACTGCCTTGGATTAATCTATCATATTATACTATTGTTGGCACATCAGGGCAAAATATCAGCTAACCCAGTTTTTGGAGCATAAGGGGAAGGGAGCACATTCACCTGCACCTAAAGAGGCAGCAGTGACTTCTTGGAGAGATGTTATTTGCTCTTATGAAGTTGTTATTCTTTTGAAATAGTGAAAATGTGTTGCAACAGCTGATCCTTTTAAGAGCAAAATCTGTCATTTCACTTATGGAAGGACACACCACATTTCATCTATGTCAGCAAAAGGACTTGATAAATTGCATACCTGACAAACCCATGTGAACTTAGATAAAGTGGTCAACACACCCAAGCCAAGGAGTTAACTATCTCTACTAAAAGTAAAAACCACCAAATCATAGGTTAAAATAAAAATGATGTTCCATCAAAGTGTTATGAAGGAAAAAAAAAACATTGTTTCTGACAACAGGGTTGCTGCAGAAGAAAAATATTTTATCCTTATAAAGACATCTCCTTTCTATGCCATAGCCAGGGTCTTCATAACACAATAAATGGCTTTTAATGTCAGCTTTTTAATGACAGCTGAAAAATTGTCACTTACAGAGGAAGGTAACAACTCAAGGCAAACTCAAAATCACAACTGGGTATCAAAATATTTGGTGAAGTAATGAGAAAATGAAGTCAATATACAGTCCTTGGGTGTAAATTCTTAAAAGGTAAGATCAGCCTTACTGCTTTAATTTGAGAAAAGTCATAGTCCCTTGGTTAAACATATTTTCCAGAGTCTAATCCCTTTGACCTAGTTTTTGTGGTCTTAAATAAGTCATCTTTCCAGGTATCAATTTCCACACCTGAGAAACAGATTTGATGTGCTTGCAGTGACACCACAAGCATGAATTCACTGCTGCGTCCTTGGCTTGCTCCAGATCTCGTTGCCACATAAAACCAGAGCTCTGCCTGACGTGCTGAAATGCTGCTGCTACTCTGGAAATGGCAACAGAAGCCACTTCCTCAGCCTCCTGTATCCAGAAGCACCTGGAGCAGAGCATGGATTTAGGGTGGTGGTAACAGCCCTGTACTCAGTGGCCAACTGCTGAGCAATGATTTAGAAGGACTGTCTCAATTACAGCTGAAGCACAAGCTCCATCACCTCCAGGTGACAGAATTACCAGAGCATGGTGAGTGGCAGAATATCAGCACAGGACTTTTCTATTATTAGTGAGGATATAATAGAATAAAGCAGCCTTTATTCATGACAGAAAATAGGCAGACACTTTTGTTCTAGGGAGAGGATAAGTTCTCTTTTCTCACACAGGAAAATGACAATTTAGCTGCAGCCTTTAGTCTGGAAACAATAGTCTACAGCATTGAGAAATAAGAAAATGATTCTGTGGAATGTCTTCAAAATTCTCTGCAGCCCAAGAGAAATTGTTCTATAAAGATTGGGAAAGTGAGACAGGAAAAAGCCCTGGAAAGAGAAAACATAATTTAATGCCATTTAGAACAAACATAAGAGGTCATGTTGTAGATACTCTACTGATAATCTATAGCTCTCTAATAGCTGAGTGTGGAGGTACCAGAGTTTTCCACCCTTTGGAAAACTAATTCTCTGTGTGTATATTGATGGGATTAGAAGTTTTGGACCAGTTGTAAAAAATTGTTTAGAAATGTGTAGGTGTACAAAGTTGTAAGGTGTAAGAGTTTGGTCTTATGGTTAATCAGCTGGTTTATCTCTGACATTATGTCCCAAATGCTTATTTTGCTGACTGTCATTTAAGTACCTGCCACTAGTAAATCAACAAAACACTTCAATGCTGATCTGTCTTAACACTTCTAACTGTGCAAGTCCTCCCTGCTAAGGCAGATGTCTTGTGATTGGGCATTTATTAGAGACAAAAATTACAATCTGTGGCAATAAATAAGGGTTAGTTCTTGCAACGGGAGAATTTTTGTCTTTAGAGAAAATTGGTCAATTAAATCTGAATAAAGTGAGCCACAAAAAGAACAGAATGAGCCTCTTAATAAACTCTGGATGCACATTGATGTACTTACCCAAATTTAAAAGAATATGATAAACTTTGCTTTGAACCTGACTGAGCTAAACTTGAATGTGACTGTGACAAATTAACTTTGGATACAGTCCCAGGAAAGAGTCAAAATTGAATTAGGGTCTCATACCTGATTAAAATGGATTTAATGTCACCCTTGAAAAATAGATAAAAAAAAGCTGGCCTCTGTGGTTAGTTGAAAGAGATGAAGTTACTTATCCATCTGTGGGCCTCAGTAACCTCAAACTAAACTTCTTGATGTTTTCAAAAGAATGCATACCAACAGAGTTAGTGAGTGTTCTCCTTTAAGATCCCAACTGTGTTATATTCTTGGTGCTCTGCCACGTCAGGTCACACGAGATGCTGATCTTGGCCAAGGGGAATAAGTAGGAGGAATGGATGGAATTAGAAGGGGCTAATGACACAACTCATTTTGAGTTCAGTTCAGATCAGCTGAGGGGACTGGATCAGCATTTTTTGACCAGAGGCAATCAGAATATCTGCTAGAAGAAGGTAATTAGACATCATCCTAGAATCATGAGTTGCCCAGCTGGAAGCTAATGAGTTATGGAACCCAAATGAAGGAGAAACAGAGCCTAATTAGGCTAAATAGGAATTCCTGGAGGAGCAGGGAAATGTCAAGGAGTAGACAGAAAAACTTCTTCCAGTGCTTTTTAACCAATTTTTAAAAGCAAAATAACAAAGGTTTTTTTTTTTTTTTAGCATAATTATTTCTACTTTTATAGCAAAATTGAAATCACCTTTTCTTTCCCTCAGCTTCTGTGTCCAAGTCAGTGCTCTCTTCTTAATACAAAAGGTTGGTCAGTAGTTTTCCAGTTGGAGAACACACTCTCTCACCATGGAGGCTTGCTGCACAGGGTATGGATGCAGAGAGGAGAGCATTGCTGGCAGTATCAGCAAGGTGTGGCTCTCCTTGAGCACACAAACGTGAACTTTATTACACCTGAAGAGGTCCCATTCTAAACCATGAAAGACAGACTACTTGGAACTAGAATTCTGCCTCCACACTTTATGGTGTCTTGGACTCTTACCACACCTGCTCCATCACTACTCACTGCATAAATCTAGACAGCCGTGAAACTTGGAGGAATTTTGATCCAAATGGCATTAAAAGGAAATCCAGGGGCCCAAATAAATCTTCCAGATGCATGCTGAGATTTGGATTTGGGGCAAAATTATCTCCAGTCCATGCATATATTTAAAAAAGAAGCCTAAAGCAGAAGCTGCACTCTTTGGGAATCTACCTAGCTGCTCTCATGCAACAGTTTTTTAGCAGACAGTGTCATCAATCCTTGCACAGTGGTTACCTGGGCTGTGACTGCATGGGAAGAAAGGGGGGAGCTGAGAAGCCTCTTACAATGCTGCCAAAGACACTTTCAGCTGTGTTGTTGTGATGTATTAGGCTGAAAGGAGGTTGAGAGACAATGGCAAAAGAGTAGCAGCTGTGTCAACAGACAACACTTGTATTCAAGGATGCTGAAATTTTTCAGACTGGTTGAAATATATAAATAAGTGGCCTTGATTCACTTCTTCAGTAACAGATGTTCTCTCCTAGGTGATCTATTTATTTAGTTAGAGTGACTGGAATTAAGAGCTAAAATTTGGTCACTGGCTTTTGAAAGGTGTAGATTTTCCCTGGAAGACAGTATGGCAGAGTGAATGAGGCTATCTGGTGTTCTGTGTGTTACAACCTCTCTCACTGACACAGCATCAGGCAACAACCTAGGTCAACAAAGCAGCTCTTGGATACTGCCTGAGCCAAAACCCTGCTCAAGGAAGAGCTAGTGTCCAAAGTAGAGCAGGGCTGGATCAAACACAAACCATAAAGAGTCTGTGCCTGAGCCCCCTTCCCCACAGACACACATGCATTTGAAGTGGGCACAGTGCAGTGCCATGGCCAGTGTCCTGATTTGCAAGGAGTGGAAGATAGCTTGGCTTTTTCAGAGAAACTTGGTGGACAGCACAGACAAATTGCAAAATTACAAAGCTTGCATACAAGACAAATCTCTTCTCAGAGCTGACCTTGCTAAAAACACAGACATAAGGCAGCCTAAACTGTGAGAAATTTCATATTGCATATACACCTCCAGATGACTCTTTAGACACTCTTGACAACAAAGAAAAAAAAACAAAACAAAGAAACAAATTAATGAGAGAAGCTGCCAAGAAAGTATTTTGAAATCCACAATGTGCTTGGGGAATGATGAGGGAGGAAAGGCTAAGAGGGACAAGAGAGAAAACTGAGATCATAATTCCCTAACAGGTAAAGTCCATACTGACAGCCAGTACTTTCCTCCAAAAGGATACAGCCTAACTGATGGACCCACCCTGGACTGCCCTTCCAGTGCTTCCTCCCACTATGAGGAAATATTTGGCCAGGTACCTTCATGGCTACCCTCAGACTGATATTCTGGCATTTCTGCTTTCTGTTCCACAGGTTCAAAGCTGGAGGAGGAGTGATTGCATCTCTTGGGCCTACCCATGTACACAGTCCCATTGAATAAATGAAGAAAGGGGTGTCCTATTTTTCACTTTACAGAGGGAAATGGAAACCAAAGGAAACTCCACAGCTTTTAGCAGACTTGGGTGTTGGGAATTTTCATGAATTTGAATATAATTTTGACAATTTTAATTGTAATGAATTTGGGACCTCGAGTTGCTTTAGATGATGTAATTTATTTTTTCTTATCTTCTACACAGGCGAGAAGGTTGAGTTTGGCTCACATCCTTACTGCATGATTCAGGAGGACACAAGACCTCTGGCTACAAGACCTTTTAATTATTTATTAACCAATAAAATACAGCCACAAAGATTATTTTTGGTTTTGAATCAATAGTTAAGTGTTTTGTTTTGTAAACTTTGCTGCAGTGTGGACTTTTGTAGCCAATCAGAAAGTTACACATAGCTTACAATACTACACTCTAAAATTTCTTATTACCTTTATAACTACTTCTATTTCTTACATTTTAAACTCTAAACTTTCCAGTACTTAGCTTAACATGTTTCTACCTAAACTACAAATGTACATTTTTGCTTCTAGTATCTAAATATGGAAGCCTTTCCTAAGGTCTCAAATTAAACACTGTATTTAATTCTAAGCTCTGGCTTGCAGGGCTAATGTTCTAAGAGCTCTCTGCTCTTTACATTCCAACACTTGGGTACTCAGCCTGTCCTCCTGGATTAGCAGCACAGTGACTCAAATTCAGGGTCAGTCCTGTTATCCTTTTGATGGAATAGTGTTAAGACAGTGGATACTTGGTACCACTGGACTTGTAGGGAAGACCTGCAGTAAATACAAGACCTATGTAAGAACCATTCTGTTAAATAGGTTAGGAAGAGTGATTAGAATCTCCTGATGGAGCCAGAGATCTGCTCTCTCTGTGAAAGTGCAAACTCAAAAGGCTGTTCTTCCTTATGGGGTCTCAAGTGATGAAAGCATGAAAGTCAAATGTAATTCTTTCCTGAGAGGGGGGTGTGGTAAGGAGCAAAAGAAAGCTCAACACTCATATCTTTGGTGGGGAAGATACTCTTTTGTGGTTTTTCTTAATTATTCTTCCTTGAATTCTCCCTCTAATCTAATGTCTCTCTTTCCCATGGCTGTTCAATCTGTTCAATCATTTCAATCTGCTCAATCATGGCTGTTCATCTTTCTTTGCTTCCCCTTCATGCATCTCAGTAATCCCATGTACCAAATTCAAACTCTTGACTGTCCCCATTGCCTCCTCAAGGCTCAAGCCTATTTTGGTTGAAGTAGGCTGAAGCCTATTTTGGTTGCTCCTCAGCCTACTAAATCCATTCCCTCTTCTGCCTTCACATGTGAGATATCATCAGTATTTCTTGGATGCCCCTGCCCACTGTGTGTACAAACCTGTCAATCCCCCTGACGTGGTTCAGTCACAACGCCCCGCTGGAGTTTCCCAACAGCAAGGAAGCCAGCCATGAGCAGCAGCAAGAAGAAATGTCAGCCTGCCAGTGGGCTGTTGGAAATCACACATGGGAAGGAAAAAGTCAAAGCAGAGCTCAGGGCTGGATGACACTGTTGTCTGAACTACAGAACTGTTCCTACACTTATCCAGCAGGCACCAGCTGTCTCCTGTGGGAGCAATAACACTTCCATGTCTACATGGGCTCATCAACTTATATCTGCCCCATCACCAGTCTGCTAAGTGACTATTTGAACACTATTTGCTCCCTAGGAATCCCTGCCTCATGTTACTGAGAGGTCTCTAGGTGTCATTTGCCAGCTGGGAAAATTGCACAAACTGGGCTTCAGCCCTATGGGTGAACCAGCATTGAGACTGACTTAACATCAGTGATGCAGATGAATACCACTCGTATTCCAACCTGCAACCTGCTTAATCTCTTGGTCTATTGAGCCTGGGGCAAAGGAGACTGAGGGGAGACCTCACTGCAGTTACAGCTTCCTCGAGAAGAGGAGGGGCAGGCACTGATCTCTTCTCTCTGGTGACCAGTGATAGGACCCAGGGAATGGCCTGAAGCTGTGTCAGGGGAAGTTTGGGTTGGATGTCAGGAAAAGGTTCCTCACCCAGAGGGTGTTTGGGCACTGAACAGGCTCCCCAGGGAAGTGATCACAACACCAAGTCTGACAGAGTCTAAGAAGTATTTGGACAACACTCTTGGGCTCTCCTGTGCAGGGCCAGGAGCTGGACTCGGTGATCTTCATGAGTCCTTTACAACTCAGCATATTCTGTGATTCTCTGATTTTGTAAATGGAAAGATGCACTTCCTTTGCCAAAAGCTAATGCTGGAAGGCCAAATGTGGACCTGGATCATTTCAGGAAAGCTTAGCTAACTTCTGCTTTTCAGATTTGCTGTATGTAGCTGATTTTCTCTATGTCTCACCATTATCAAATGAAGACATGCCCATAACCACACGTGAATTTATTTTCAGTCACTCCTTCATCCTACTTCATTTTTCCTGGATATGCCATAAAGAAAAAAAAAAAAAAAAAAAACGAAAAGAAAAGAGTGAAAATGCTGTAAAAAGAGAGTGATAAAAAGCAAAGGAAGGGAAGAAATTACAGAAGGTGTGAAATATTGGAGCCCATTTTCTCAACGAGAAGTTGATTTGGACCTATTTTTGTCAGAACAAAAGACAACAGCAAAGGAAACAAGACCTACTAAATTTGAAATTAAACTGGCAATTGAATGTCAATGTCATTGGGCAGTCAAAACAATAACAGTAAGCAAACATGCATGGATATCTCTGGGTTCATATTAAGTTAAAAAAAAAACCCTGGATCTCCACACATTTCACATGGCACTCTGTCTCCCTCTCAGGGTATGCCTTTCTTTCTAATCTGAGAAATCCATGGGCTGGCTGACATAAGGGATCCATAGTTTCTAGTGCAATATCCCTGGAAGCATCAGAAGGACCTGGGACCAGTATAGCAGCAGCTCAGCAGCCTGGGTTAACAGAGTGAGATGGTGCCCCAGTCATGCTGGGTCCAGCAGCATCCTAACTGCACACAGCAGCTGCTGTTAGAGGTGCTCTGAGCAGCACCAGGAGCTATTAGCATTGTGTGGGGCACACGTCTTCTTTTTCCAGGAACCCTCTAGAGTGCTGAAGTCATATTCTCCCTACCCAGCTGCAACCACATCTTCAGTACTCCTTATCCTCAGGATAAGGATAATGTGATTTTGCACTTCTTTTCTACCTTTTTCAATTAAAGATAGCAAATGTAACATCAAACGTTTTCATTCCCACTGTTTTTTTCCATCCTTTCTTTCCCTATCTGTACTCTACTTTTCTCCTTTTCTTTTTTCCTCAGGTAAACCCTACTCTTTCATCTTCAGTGTCACAAGAATCCAAAGGAAAACTGCAGTCAGTGAGCAATGGATGTACACTACACAGGGGCTGTAGGACAGAGCCTCACTTCTATATGTACTTGTTCTGTTACAAGCTTTATATCAAAGTTTTAAATGCAACTGCATAGGTAAGCCAGTGAACCTGCTAAGCTGAAGATATAAGGATTCTTTCTTATTTCTTTTTTCTTAAGCATACAGACTTCCTATCAGAGTTATTATACACCTTTCCTGGAGTGGTCTTTCTTCCAGAAAATTAGGAACAACCTCTACATATTTTGAAAAAAGCCCAGTGGAACTTCAAATTTTATGTTCCACATGCTAAGGGATAGAGGTATTAATGCAAGTAATTTGCAGATTTTGAACATTGAACATTGTTTTTCCATTCTCTATTGAAAAGATGAGCCTCATATATGCAAAAAGCAGCAACATTTTCCCACTCAAGTTGTATGAATATTTAACTGCAAGAGGTTTCTTTTTGCCTAATCTGGAAAAGCAATAGGGGTGGGGAGTGGATCTAGAAGGACTTGAGGCTCCTGAGCACAATCAAGCAGTGCATTCCCTCACAGGATACTCTTCCCACCAATCCCTTGAGGATTACCCCTGGAGATGCCAGTCTGGGTGCAGGTCTGGGGAGAGCCAGTTGCACGATGAACTCAGAGAGACTGAGGTAAGTGAGATGCGGCAGCTCTACTGTTATCCCAGAACTGCAGTGAATATGAAGTGACACTGAACAGGCTATCTGCTGAAACTGGTAATCTGTATGAAATCTTAGTACTGCTCGAGATATACTGACCATGTTCTCAAAAACAGCCTTTCCTGCCTGTGCTGGCCACTGGCTGGGAGGTGTGGAAATAAGAGCCTCTGCTGTTCTACAGAGTTTCTCTTCCTCTTTTTTAATTCCTGTAGCTACCTCTGTCATTTCCATCCTTCTCCTCAAGCCCTGCAAAAGGGCCCAAAGGCTTTGGAAGCATGTCCTGTTAGGTAGTGAAGAACAAGATTCAAAATACAAAATGTGTTAGAGAGAGTGTGGAGTTGGAAAGCTTCCTTCCCAGTCAGGCCACAAGCAGCTGTTGTGAAACAAGTCTCAGACCCAGATTTTACTGCTGACTTTTACTGTTTTGATGACACTGCCAGCTAATGCTGATGACACAGGCTTGTAATTACTGGCCAACAAGGAGCTGTGGACCAAGCAATTAACACTTCAGAGGGTTCCAGGGAGGAAGCAAGCTTACTAAAGTACCAGGGAGCCAGGAGTTGGTGGCAGGTGGCAGTGGCACACACAGACATCACAGGAAGCTTGCACAGTCTTTGATGAAGTCTGAAAGATGTAATCTCAGGTTTGGCATGTTCGTTTTTTTTACCATACAAGCCAAGTTAGATTTTCCCTGGGTTTTATACCAGCTGATCTGGTTCAGCTGTGATAGTTCCTCTCAATTCAAATTACCAGAACTTCTGTTTTTTTAAGCTGGCCTCTAATTTAACATCCTGCTCCCTATCTGATGCTGAGTTGCTTATGCCATGCCAGTCTCGTGTCTCTTCTGTGTGTAGCACTGTTTCTGAAGTTCCTCAAGCTCCAGTGCTAGATGTAACTGTAGTCCAGAGATCTCATTAATAAATATCTGCCCTTTTGCTATTCTACTCTCCTGCCTCTGTCAAACGGAGTTTCTGATTGCACTAAATCATTTTGTGAATTGTTTTAGTGTTCTAAACTTTTGATTCTGTAACTGAAAGGAGGAAAACTACAAAGCATAATAGCTTGAAACTAATAAAGAAAATATTCTTGTCAAAACATATTTGAAATTTTCCTCTGCACTGAGACAAAACATTCAATAATGATGATTTTATTTAAAACTGAAATGGAAAATGGGGAAATAATAGAGATTTTGTTCCACTTTATCTGAAAGCACTCTTCAAGATTAAAACAAACAAAAATCAAACTTTAGTTAAAAATGTTGAATTGAAACATTTCCATTTTACCCACCTCCCCCCTTTCATATTTATTTTATTCATTTTGGGCAAAGCAGTCTGCAAATCCAACCTGGATTTCCAAAAACCTTGAGTAATTTTCAAACTGCAATTTAGTTATCAAATAATCAACCATTTGAGAAATGCCTATGGCTTAGGCTTTGTAAGGAAAGGCTAAACAGGAGACACCAAATTCATGTTTATATCCAGCAAAAATCATTCCTTGGGATTCTTGGTTGCTGTGGTCAGTACGCTTCTCTGGGTCTTCTTTACTATTCTGTCTTTACCAGCTACTTCTGCATGAAAGAAAAATGGAAGAATAGCCTTTTAGTGAATTGGATGCTCTTGTTGCACCTCTTATAGCACATTCTCTTTTGTGTTGAAGACCAGACTGTTCTCAGGATTCCTTGATGCTTGTTTCACAGCCTATCAGTTTCTTTTATTTGTCTCAGCATTAAAAACTATCAATGTGTTTGATGCCTTTTTTTAAAGGCTAAAAAGGAAATAAACCCTGGAGTATAAAGGAAAAACAGTGTTGGGAAGACAGGAACATTCAGTTTAAATGTTATGAGTTTAGGCATTTGATTAAAACCCATCAGAATCTACAGAAGGAGATGGGGCTGGGAAGTGGAATGCCACAGCAATGGCTTCCACCCATGGTGCCAGTGGGAAAAGAGGCAGGCACTGATGGATTCATCCCTGGAAGGTGACAGAGCACCAGCTGCCTGCTATCCAGGTGTAACGAGGTCTCTGTGTGCCACACGGTGCAGGCAGGCTGTGGTGTCTGCAGGCAGTGCTGGGTGCTCTGCAGCAGGGATTTGGGTGCAGGCACTCTCTGGGCAGGGTTAAAGCCCACCTGAAGCAGGCTGGGAGCCAGGAGACAGCAATACCATCCTTGCTAAGCACGAGAGCACATCCTCTTGAGTATCCTGATGAGTCTTTTTGTTGTGTGTGTCAGTGTACACAAGGATATAGGCAATGTTTTAATAGATCTGAAAAACATCTGCAGGTCAAGCTAAAGCAAGATTTGCCTTGGCCTCTGTTCCACAGAAGGGTCCCTACCATAACTGACCAAAGGCCTGGTGGTCCCAGCACTTTTTCACAGCAGCAACTAGTGGGTATTAAATAGATGGGACCAGGAGAGATTATCACAAGAGATTGGCACAATCAAATCCTCATAATTGGTTAAGGAGGTTTACATGCTGGATTAAACACCAAAGCTTTTTAATTTGCTGATCTGCCTCTAATAATGATCTTAGAGAGATGTGTGGAGGTCTCCAGAGCAGGTGGAATATCTCCTTGGTACCAGCTTAACGTTCAAACAATTAGATATAATGCTGGAGTGTACAAGGCAGTCTGGGCATAGTAAACCAGGATCTCAGCTGTCCCAGAATAATGTTCTTACAGAACCATTCCCATTTAACAATTACAAGCTGGGAAGGAGGGCAGGAGGAGGAATTTACTCTCCATTTGGCATCTAAAATTATTTCTCTGCCTTGTCAGGGTCAGGAGAGCACAATATGAAACATATATAGAACACACTGATATAAGTTTGAGTCTCTGAAGCCCAGTTTGTGAGGACTTAAAAAACAAATATGGCCTTTTCAACCCATCTTGTGAGAGAATTAAAATTAAGCTTTCCAGAGTCCCTGTCAAAACCAGAAAAGACTGATTAACTGACAAAAAGGTAGTGCAAATCTGTAAAGAACAAACCATGCAAGAACAAAATTATGCTGGGATGCAAACTGATATTTTAATATAATGGCTGGTCTTCTTTGGAGCACTGATTCATTATCTGCTGTACCACATATTTAAGGGCTTGCAAATCCTCTATGCTCATGTAATCAATATAGCACGTGGATATGTTTTTTTTTTCTCAATCACCAAAATGTTCCATTTCCATGTTGAATCCTGGAAGGAGTGCTTTGGTATAGCTGCCAAACCTAAATCCAGAGAATAAATAAAGGCCACAAGGGGTAATGGGCTCAGCTGCAGTACTGGTGCAGAAAGGCTGACACTGACAACTATTCTGCTGCTTAATTTTCCCTATCAACAAATGGGAGCTACCTTAGCTTATCTAACCCTCAGCATAATGCAGTGCTTACACAGGTAATATTCATTACACATTCAAGGGATGTAGAGTATATCAAGCTCAGGCCTGGGAACTTCTGGGAACACTGTTTGTCTTTCTGTTTTGTGGCAGCACAACACACAGCAGCAGCAGAACTCCTGGAACAGGGCTGGGTTGCTAGGCAGTGTGTCCATATAAATATTAAATCCTAATGATATATCAGCAACATATGTCTCTGCATGTTTAGAATGCATTTTTTTCAGCATACACTTAAGTGCTTTGCTGAACTGAAGCCATAACTGCTAAATGGTGAATTTGAATGGGAAAATGCCACAGGAGAATGGTCTTCAAAAAATAAAATCAAATCATTCTTGGGAGTGATAAACAAGCATATATAAAATGGGCCACAAACCCAGTTGTTTGAATGCTGTGAGTGGAGTGCAGATAAAGGATAGGAAGTTATAAGCACTAATGCATCTCTGCTAAATTCAGTGGAGATGAATTGCTTGTCCGTGAGGATTTGCTTAGATCTGGACCTCCTTTCCCACTGGTTAAAATGATTCAAGACTCACAGAGCATCAGATACCCCACTGCTGAGGGCAGCAGCAGAAATCCATCCCTTTCTAAGCTGAGTCCAGGTCACAGAGCTGTTAAGATGGGAACCCAACAGTGTAACCAGGATAACTATGGGAAAGGCCAGGGAGATGAGCCTGGCTGTGTGTCTCATGGATAAGTAAATATTATGGGGAAGGTAAACCCCACTCTCTCTTCTATTTCTATTAAATGTTGCTCCATTGCCAAGGTGTGGGGATAGAATGGGGGATGCAGAGCTACTGTTCAGGATATAAAAAAGAGGGAAGTAAAAGGCAGCCCCAGATGAAAAGGACAAGCAACAGCAGAACCCTGACTCTGACATCACTGCAAAAGACCTGGAGAAGTTGCCTACACCAAATCACTCTCAAATTTCTGAGCAGAAAGGCTAAGTAATATTACATTATAAACAGCACTTCGTTCCTAGTATGTATTTTAAACCAACTCTTCTTTCCATCTTTTTGTCTCTTCCATCTTTTTTTCTCCTTTTCATCAACACTAGAAACTCAAAGAAGGGTTGCTACTTCTGAAAATTAATCAGAATAGAAAGGAGATACAAAAAAGCCTTAGCCCTTACCATCCCCATCCAGTCCCAAGCTTATTCATTGTTCCATTAATTGCAAAATTTAAACAATGCAAAATAAAAAAGATTATGGAGATGACTGTAGTCTCTTCAGGAACCAAAAAATAATCTGTAGAAAGTGGGGTTTTGACAGTGATTGAACCTGCAAAACTGAAAAAAGCTGAAAGGCTCACAGGAAGTTGTTAACTACATCCTAATTACAGTATAAATCTCTATCTCAAGCTTAGTAGGAGGTCAGGGAAAAAACCTCCAATGGTTATTATTTTGATTAAATACATAGAAAAAAAAGCCAATACATAGAAAAAAAAGCCAAAGTGTTGTAGCACTTCTGCAGAATGCATATTTTCCCTGGGGATTTGCAACAGTATTTAGAAAATACACGATTTCTCCTAAAATGGTTGGCAGAATTTTCTCTCAGATCCACTGTATTACAAACTGTCAAACATTTATACCACTAAGATCTATTCCTTATATTGTATTTTCGTGGATCTTTAACTTTGACCCTACAAAGAAGAAACTCCAAGTTGGAGGTGGCAGCTGGGGCAGGGCTCATTCTCTGTCCCACACTGGAAGGCATTGGCAGTGCATGTTTTTCTCTCTCAAAATTCACCTTACATGCATCCTCAATTCAGTCTGTCTGCTTTCTGCCATTTAGAGGGCTCTCCATCAACCTTTGCTGATACTTCTATTTCTATGGAAACAGTCTTTCTTACTTATTCTGTGGCAAATTTCAAGCTGTCTTTTCACATATTTTTCCTTTTATATATTTTTTTTAATTTTAGGTCTCCTTTCCTTTGCCTCTTCTCTCTGCTCCTTCTGTACTTGCCTACCTTGCTTTTCCCTCAAATTTATATGCCTTTATACTTCCTACTCTTTGTGGCCTCTGAATAATCTGTGCTATGATTTTTCCTTCCAGTCCTTTTTCTTTCCAGTCTCTTTCTATTCCACTTTGTCTTCACCCTTTCTATTGTTTCGTTGTACCCTCTTGTCTCTCAGATGTTTCACCTTTTTCTCCCTACATCATCCATTTGAAGATTTTTTTACTGTAACATGTCCCTTTCTCAACACATGCATGTGTCTCTTCCTTAATTCCATCACCCACATTTCTGTGAGGTCGCAGACATTCATCTCCCTCTGTCCTCAGCCTCATTGCCAGGGTTTGCAAAGGGGGAAGACCTTTCTAAATTCAGTCGTGGGTTAAAAAAAACTGTGGGAAATGTCCCACAGAGATCAGCAGAAGAATGTCCCACAGAGATTAATGAGCACAGTTCATGGAGGGGCACAGGTGCTATGGATTTCTTGGGGAAATCTGGGTAAATCCAAGAGTTAGTCTAGCAGGTGGGGCTGGTGCTCAGTGCTGCAAACTAAAATTTTACAGTAACAAAACTCTAAGATACTGTGTGTCATGGTGTCATCCTTTCTGCTTTGTCAACAGCAGTGGGTTAGTGACAGATATTGTAAACCTTTATATCTTCTCTGAACTCCAGAAAATTTTAGCCCAATCTGTCTCTTCACCTATTCTAATAAGGGACTCACTCTTATTTATAGTAAGGCACTTCCAGAGCATCCCTGCAGTTGTTTTGAGACCCTCCTGTAAATGACAGTCATTATCATTAATGGATAATTAGGACCTAAATACTCTTGCTGCAGTTGAATCCTGCATCCCAGGGCATTGCAGGCTATTTCATGAGTGATCATGGTATCAGAATCATTAAGGTTGGAAAAGACCTTTTAGATCTTTGAGTTCAAAGATAAAGCCAGCACTGCCAAGTCCACCACTAAACCATATCCCCAAGTACCACATCTTTACATCTTGTAATGCTTCCTGGGATGGTGATACTGTCACCTCACTGGGCAGCCTGTACCAATGTTTGGTCACCTTTTCAGTGAAGAATTTTTTACTAATATCCAATGTAATGATATTTCACAGTGTTCTTTTAGAACATTCTTTGAGTGTACCTGTGGCTGCTGGCCCAGCTGGCCTTGTCCCCCAGCTGCAGAGCCAGTGCAGCTGTTCCCAGGCTGCTATCAGTCCCTGAATGGCAGAAAGCAGAGAGGCTGCCTGCTCTCTGGGCTCCCGACCTCCCAGAGCCGAGGTTTGCAGTGCAGGTCTGAGAAGGCACGCCTGCACAGACATCTAGTCTTCTCAAGGGGGTGCAAAAGAGAGCCCAGGACCCCGATTCCCAAGCTTTGGAACTGAATCAGTCTGGGGGTGTTCCCATCGGGGGGATGGATACAGTGGGACAGGGAGTGGTTTGCCAAGCCCATTTGGGGGGTAACAGGGACAGAGCACTTGGGAAAACCCAAATTTAACACCCACCACCACATATACCTACATTATAGAAAAATTTAGACAGTATTAATGCTTAGCTTTCTTTCTACGTTATACAGTATTTTGGAGAGCTCTCTCCTGTCTGATATTGTTGGATGTCCAGACAATTTTCCTCACAGCAGCTGTTATGAGGCTCTGCTTTAGTTTTGTGCTGGAAACTGTTGATAATTCAGGGATGGTTTAGGAACCCTGATTTGGGGTCAGGACAGCTGACCCAAACAGACCCAAGGGATATTCTACAGCACATAACACCATGTTCAGACTATAAAGCTGAAGGAAGAAGAAGGAAGAGGGGCATTTGGAGAGATTCTTGTGTTTGTCTTCCCAAGACACCAGTATGTGTTATGGAGCTCTGCTTTCCTGGGGGTGGCTGGACACCTGCCTCCCCATGGGAAGTGGTGAATGAATTCCTTGTTTTGCTTTCCTGTGTGTGTGCAAGCCTTTTTGGTTTACCTGCTCAGCTGACTTCATCTCAGCCCATAAGTTTCCTCACCTTTACTCTCCCCCTGTCCCACTGGGGAGGAATGAGCAACTGGCTGTGTGGGGCTGAGTTGCCAGCTGGGGTTAAACCAAGGCATTTTCACTTTCATCCTAACCAAATTAATGGATCTAGTTCTTTTCTGTTTTGTCCCTATGTGAAATATACTCCTGTGATTCTAATAAGTTTCACTTCCCTTTCTCAAAATATTTTTCGGTTTCTCTCATGGTCTCTTTAATTGAATTGACCAAAAGTAAGTGTATTATTCAAAGTAAGGACATGCTGCAGAACCAGTTGTATACAATGGCATTTTATATAATTTTTTCTTTGCTATTCACCATCTCCTTTCCCATACAGCCAAACATCTTATTTGCTACTTCTTCATGCACAGCAGATGTCTTCACTGAATGATCTGTAATGATGCCTGGAACTATTTTCCTAAGAAATAACAGCTTATTCTGAATTCATCAGTATATATTAGTATTTTAAACTGTTCCTTCCAGTGCTGGTTACCTTTCACTGGTCTAAAATAAATCTAATCTGCTATTGTGTTTCAAATTTCTCTAGTTTGATAGATCTTCTCAGAATTTCTCCCCTCATTTCCACTGAAAGATTTTATTCCTCCAGGCAATACTGCAGCTTTCTTTGGTCATAATCTGTTCCTATTATTTAATATTGTTTAATATTTACACAGTGGGATTTGTGGGATTGATTCACCCCCTGATCAACACCTGCTGTACAAAAAAGCCTGTTTGGAGATGATGTGAGCAGTAAACCCATCTTTTCTCCACCCTAGAGAGTGAAGGAATGTTTGTAGCCACACAAAGAGAGTGCAGCTGCCTCAGGAGGGGTAATTACAGGGCAATTCTCTAATTAATCTCTTCGCTTAATTGAACTGGTCCTGCATTATCTCCATGAAATCCAGAGCAGCTCTGCCCTGGAGCAGCTCTGCTCACCAGGAGCAGATGTCCCTCTGGGCTGGGGGTGTGAGGGAGCTGCAGTATCTGCAGGCTGGGTCCATCTGTGCTGTGCCATTTCCTGAGAGTGTTGACAATCCAGGGCTTCTCCTGTCAATTTTGACCCCCAGCAGGACTCTGTTCAGCAGCAGTTGTCTTCTTGTGAAGATCAAAACAGGCCAACAAACTGCTGTAAGAGCTTCAGCCCAAGATGGTAATCCTCCCATCCTCTTACACTGGGCATCAATACCAGGACAAGCACCTAAAGAGATGGATTTTACCTGTGAGACCCTATGGATAGCATGGCCACAAGGCAGCACACATCCTAGATGCCAGGGCTCATCCCACAGCTCCAGCCAGGGAGCAGGACACTGGGGACAGTGCCAGGCACATGGCATCAACCAGGGATGGGCCATGGTCAAGGGTGGGCACTCAAATGGGATACAAGTCTGTGTTTGGGGGTAGATTCTGGTACAGTTATAGCCTAAAAGCACCTGAAAAGAACCCACACAGGTAATAGGACTGTACATTGTTAAATGATGGAAAATAAAAGAAATGCATTGTTTTATAACAGAGCAAGTTCCTGACACTGGGATTTTTTACAGAACAGTTATGGCAACAGGAAAGTCTTGATGTCCTATTTCCTGGGACATTTAAAATTAAGTTGATCAATACCTCAGCACATGCACTGTGGGAAACCCTTCAAAGATAGATAGGTAATGCAGTGGGTAAAAGGCATTTTCAATCTCTTATTATGATGAAATTATAGCTTGAATTGCCCAGCAAGAAAAAGTTGCACAGATTCATTACCTGCAATTTAAATCTTTCAGTTTTGTTACACACGCAAGGAACAAACTAAATCCCAACAGGATATCACCATACTGTGCCTGTGCCATACAGCTCAGGATGTCTGAACAGCAGGCAGTCATGTTCATAATGAATAAGAAATGGAACCAAAGCCTGTCTCTTTTGCTACACTGGTGTTTCTGCCAGCCAGAATGATATATGCCACTCTTACTTTAGACACTTTAACCAGTTTTTCCACAAGCAATTAAAAAAAAAAAAAGCCTCTTGATGAACTATAAATTATAAATGGGCCTAAAATACTCATTATCACTGGGTCTATAGGGTAAAACCTTGCCCTGAGACATGCAGCAAAAAATCCTGTTGTCTTCAGAGTGACTTGCAAGTGTATATCCAAGGCAATGATTAGTCTATTACTATTTGCTCAAAGAAATAAGCCAGGTAATAATGAAGAAGGACATTCTTAATGTTTCCATAACACTGCGACCTCAAGCCACATGTATTTTCAGATTTAACCTGGAATCTTTTACAGCATGCAATTAGCCTGACAAAATACTGTTTCAAGTCTCATTCATTAAGAGATTCCTGAGGGTCTTGGTATTTTGCTTAAAAAAAAAAAATCATTATTTCAGAGAGTACAAAGCAACTTTTCAACTGAGAGTAGATCCTGAAAAATGAGAGGGAATGGAGGGAGGAAGGGAGGAAGACAAAACAAATATGTGCATTGAGGTTTGTGAAGTTGAAAAGACACCTTTGCTTTTATTTCTATGTGTGAAATGCATTCTTGGTCAGATGTGAATTATACAGAGAAACTGGAAGGTTCTTATTTCTAGGATGATCTCTTGGGTTCATTTAGGGGAAGAAGCACCCCAGATCTACTTGAAGACTTTGTGCACCAAGAAATCTGTGGACTAGGCAACTTACTGGGATGTGAAATATTAATGTAAAATAGGCCTTAAACTGTAGGTATTAAGACTTGAGAAATGCAAATGCTTTTAAAATCGTGTCTATTCCCTGAATAAATGAGCCCAACTCTTAGAAGCTGGGATTGTATTTCCAAAAGTAAGACATAAATCATTTCTTTATGGAGGAAGACCTGAGCACTGGTCATCTGGAAAACTGTGTCCTTTTAAAGCATCTTAAATTGGACACACATTATGGTTTTGCCTGTTGAAAATTTGCTCTTCAATTCCTGGTACTTGCTTGAAGTTTACACTGCTAAGAATACTAAAGACAGTGCAAATACATTAATTTTAAGTGACATTCCTTCTAGTACAAGTGCTTATAAGGTATTTACAGAAGATCCATTGGATATTTATAGTATCATATGATGTTAATGCCATTATAAATATTATTATTTATAACAATACTCTCAATTTATTTGTTTGGTAATCACTTTTTTTGTGTTCTGTCCAGGTCAGTTTAACAAGAATTAATTAAGCTCTGGCAGGCTTTAACATCAGGCTCAGCATTCCTGGCCTGAACTATAAAACTCCTCTTGCCTTCAAGGCATGAGGAGACCATCTCCACAGTACACAAAAATATCTCTGGAAACAATAGCAGCATTCACTCCTTTGCTCATCTGCAAGACAGAATGTTCTTCTGTGAAATACCAGTAATGGTAATGCAGCTTTTGACCTTCATCAGGGAAACTCATAGCTGAGTCTTGATCTTGAGCCCACGTGCTCTATTTCCTTTGAGAATGCCTAGATAGCTACTGGAAACTGTCAGCCCCATGATTGCTTTGAACATGAGACAGCTGCACTTCTGCTAATAGCTCTGCCCTGCTGCACTTCCCTCACACATGGTTTTTCCTATGTGGAATTATTATCAGCAAGAAATCTGGCCTCATTGTCTCAGGTAGATTGCATTTGCCTGTTCAGTTTTCATTGCCATCTTTTGACCTGAATTCTTTTTCTTTTTACCTGCTATCTCATATTCTGTTGTGTTCAAAAGATTCTAATATCTGTTGCAGAAAAGCCACAATGGAATATTAGATAACCACTCGTTACATTTTGTGAAACATGTCTAAATTATTACAAAATATTCCTGCACTATGCAACCTGCTTGGATTCTAGTGCTGTGAGGATTTACTTATGTGCTAATTTATGACTGGTGGTTTGAAGTTTCTCAACAACAACAACAAAAAAATCAAGCCTATCTTGAGTATTTCCAGAAGGGCACCGAGAAACAGTGGAACTTCAAATTATTATTATTCATCTTTGTTTTCCTCTTCTTTAACATTAAAAGACTGATTTCTGAGGGGCAGTTGAGTACTTTCTTAATTCCAGTTAAGTTGCTGTCAGACCCATCTTTAGCAAATGAAGCAAAGAAGTTAGAGACAGCTGTGGTGTCAGTATCAAGTGATGGTACAGAGCAGCACAATAAAAATAAAAATGTATCCTATAGACTACAGAAAAACACAGTGTTTTCCTAATTACCTCTGAAGTCTGAGCTTGGCAAGAAAATATATCACACAGGTCTTTGTTGAATGTAGAAAAAGACAGCCTTCACATGAAAAGAACAGTGGAAATCTCCTGCAGCATCTTCCCATCTTTCTGTCCTCAGATACGAATGTTCCATTGTTATAAATCACCAGGTCTCACTGCATTTATTAGAGAGCTGATGCCAGGTTTAGTCAATGCCATTTTCAGTATTTCTAAGTCTTAATAGTCCTTTAAATCCTAAAGAAGATGCTAAACCTTCTGGACTTCACTATACCCAGGTTGTACAAGAATCTGTTATGTCTGAGAGGCCCCAATCCCAGCTTCACCAGCTCTGGATTTTACCTGTGAAATGGCTCAGACTGACACATATTGATAGAACATAAAAATCAAAGAGTAACATGTTCATTATCAGCTTTTCAGCAAAATTATTCTTTCTAATTTTCTTCTCTTTTTGCAGCAATGCTTTGGGAAAAATCATAGACTCCCCTTCCCCCTTCTAACTTCTGATGTTTTTTGGTCAACATAACCCCCACCTCTCTTTTTGTGTGTTTTTCAAGGCAGACCTATCACACACACAGGTCACAATGAATGATGAAAATTTAGGCATACACACCATATGGAAAATCTGCAATAGGCACTAGAATTGTATCATTTTGAACACTGTTCTCTGAATAATCCTATCCTGATTCCTGGCTGGAGGTGTTTCTCAGACATCAGGCAGGTGAGAGCACAAGTACAGTAAGGGATTGCAAATCTAAAGAGTATTTGGAATATTAAAACCATTTAACTGTCTGAAGCTATTTCATTTCCTCACAACCTCTTGAATTTTGCAATGTCTTGATTTCACCCAATTTTAGTGAACTAAGAGATAATGAAAAGGGAAGTTTTCCCTCAGGCTGCTGCTGAGGTTATGTTTTCACACCTCCCATTCCTGAGGAAGTGCTCATGAAGCTTATCATGAGCCATTGCAGTTTATAGCTTGATTTTGCTCTGCCATAAAATGTCAGGGTTTACTCTGTGCCTATAAATGTCAGGAGAAGCTCAGCTGTCCACTCTGCCAACCCAGAGCAGAATCCTTGGCAGCCCCTCTGGTGTTACTGACAAACACAGAGTTTCTCATCACTTTGTTTTCCTGAGAAAAGCTGGAAAAGATTATGTTAGTGTACCCCAAGGACTCCAAGAACCTAAAATGACTCAAAAGGTATAAAAAGAAAATCAGGCTTTATAAGGTAACCATGTCATCTTAGTCTGTTTTTTTGTTTCAATTTTATCTACAGGACAGGCATCTGGGTTTAGCCAGAGTTTGCATATGAGACTCAGACTGACTGATCTCACAGACACAGGAGAATCCACACTTTCTGTGGTCTGGCAGGGCTCTGCACAGACAGTCACTGCTTCCTTTGGGCAGGTGAGGCCCCCTAACTAAGCCTTGCTGGGCTTACACAGCCACAGCTGGTTTGCAGTGCCAGCACTCGTGAACACAGCACTGGCGGAGGTTTTTACCCAGTGGCAGCAAAGTGCTTTGGCTCAGATTCCTGCCGGCCCTGCGGGGTGGTTATAAAGCACTTTCAGGCTTTGTTTCTGGTTGAGATAGCCCCTGGCATCGATGTGAGCACCCCCCAGGGCAGGATGAGCTGCTGTGACCCCCTTCTCACATGCATGCCAGTGTGGGAGAGGCAGGCAGGGTAATGAGTAACACACTGGCATGAGCTGTAGCTGCAGGAAAAGTCAGCTTGCCTTTCCAAGGGGAGTTTCCCAGGGTTTTCTTCATTTTAAATGCATGCACTAATGCATAAAAGGAAGTGGTGGGGAGAGCAAAACTGAACATCAGTGCACACTGCTGAGTATAAGAGAGGGAGCTGTGGAGAACACCTTTAGGCCTGGAAGACTAAGACCCTTAGAATAAGGGTAATTTCATGGTGGAAAAACTTAGTTTATTTTACCTTCTGTTGAGAGGAATAAAATTGCAATGCAGTTTTCACTGCACAGTTGGGACTGTCAGCCTTTATACACTGTACAGCCAATGGGACAGCAGAGGAAAAGGTGCTTTTTTTCCCCCCAGGGTTTCAGAAAATAATTTCGAATATGACTTTTCAAGAAGAGTAAGACTTCATGACATCAATCTCACATATTTCCAAAAAAGATGTGTGCCAGCAGAAAGCTAGCTATCGAAAAGGCTAGAGGAGGTACAAAGACCTATAACTTATATAGATTAGCTGATGAAATATGTAATAAACCTTGTCCACAGAATTATTAAATATTCTGAAACAGTTTTAAGATGCCTTTTTGGGCAACTTAACTTTTAAGCCTTAGGGTTAATGTGAGCACTCTTTGATGACCATAATGACTTGCTGAAAAGGTGACTTTTTAAGGAAAAGTGACTGAAATCTGTGTCCACCAGTCTCTTTTCTTGCTCTTTGCTCTCTCACTCTCTTGACCAAGCTGGATGGTCCTGCCAGGCTCAGCATAAGGGCAAAGTACCTCAAAGTTACAAAGGTCTGACAAGTTTCACAAAAATTGACAGCTGAGAAGAAAGGGAAGCCTCAAATTAATACTGCCACTGAGGCAAGAGCTTCAGCACGAACACAAGAGTTTTCAGCATGGGATGAAATAACCACAGTAGATGAAGAATATGAAGTTATAAACCTGAAGTTTGGTGGGAGGGAGTTGGGGTAGGCAGAGTACTAGCTGAGGTAATTGTGGTAAAGGCAGAAAGATGAACAGGTGTAGGACATAAGTAAATAGAAATCCAGTAATTATTAATTCTGCTGTTACCATAACTACTTTCTTTTTAACACAAATTAGAATCCCAAATAGTCACAAACATCCAGGAGCTGCAGAATAGAGTTAGACACCAGGTTCTCAACACTTGCTGCTCCACATCTGCTAATGTTGCAGCAATAGATCTCACTCTTACCTTTCCACAGGGTCAGCCAAATGCTGAGGGATAATACTGGCCTCATTAAAAGCAATTTTCATAAGCAGTCTCTATGCTTGGTGTAAGGACCGCATTAAAAAAACACAGCTTACTAATATGAGGGCTCATTGGAGGTTAGATTTGTCAGCAGAAACAGGACAGCTTTTGTGACTCTGTGATGCAATCTCAATTCATCTTTTGGAGAGGAGGGAAAGGACACTCAAATGCCAGTGATTCGTAAGAGGCATCTCAGATAAACCTAAAAAACTGTGTTCCTAGCATTGAAATACTTAGGGCAGAATGTTTTAGAGTAAGAAACACCTATTGTTTTCTTTTCTAATATGGATGTCACTTCTGGAGGACCTGTGATGCCTAAAGGTCTTGAGTTTTTTCATATATTCATAGCTTTGTAGAATTTAATATATAGTTTTATAGTTTCTGTCACCTTCTTACCCTTTTTCCACCTTCCTAGCATTTTTCACACTGCAGAACAACAGCTAACCCTTTCTAACACATTATGTCACACTCCTGAAATTTATTTTAGTGTTGTTTTCAAGAAAAGAGTTTCTAACAAGGACATCTTGTTTTGCACCAGCATTTGAGAGACAAAAGAAGATTATAAAGCAAAGGACTCCCTGGAGTCACCAGGGCAACTGCTCTCCTATGCATGTACCTGCTAGATAGGCTAATTCAGTAACCTTATAAAAAAATGGAGAAATCCTATACCATGCATGCACATAGCTATTTTTGTGCACCTGAAAGCTTACATTAAAGAACAGCTCTTTATATTACCATTTACTATTGGCCGGAAAGCTTTTCTTCTGATTCCGGGCGACACTTGCTGCTTTGATCAAAAATGACTATGTTGATATAAAATCCCACAAAGGATGTGTTTTTCACCATCTCCAATCTCACCTATCTACCTGTTGTCCCTGAAAATCAGCCTTCTGATTTGTGTTAGTATAGTGGAGTCAGTTCTCATGAATTGTGAGATAAACAAGGATCATATTTGCATTCCTTTGTAAAAGATCTCACCTGATGGACTTCTCAACTGACCACTGGAGATGGAGAGGTGGGAACTTCTCTGTCCAATCTCTGGTCACTGTCCAGAAATTTATAGATACAAAGTCAACAATAAATTGAAGAGTTCTTTTCTTCTTCTCTGCTTGAACACCTGTTGTGTGTATTACTGTGTGTTCCTATCTGTGTCACAGTGACACCTACCAAATATTTCAGCAGCCTGAGAAGAGACTCAGCACCTTGTAATTCAGGGAGCATCTCAGACATTATCCTTGTGTCTCAGAGTCTGGGTGTGTTATAAGTTGCGGCGAATAATTTGTTCAGCCGATAGGGTCCAATTAAAGTTTTATTTATTACAGCAAGCGATAACAAGCAAACAGCGCTGGGTGCAGCCAGGGAGTCAGCGCTCCACCAATGGCCCACACACTTCCCAATCCCGTAGTCTTCTTTTATAGGGTCTCTCTTCCCGCATCTGTGTTTCTTCAGCGGTTTCCTCTTCTCTCTGGGTGGTGGTGAATTTTGCAGACTAGTGGGAAAAGACTTTGTTACTGTGATTAATGTTTCCAGGACTGTAGAAACTTCTTCTTTTTTTTTTTTTTTTTTTTTTTTTAGATAAGATAAGCACCTTATCTTGTCTCTTAATATTTACAAAGAAAGCAAATACTTTTGCTGGGTCTGTTTCTCCTTATATTGATGAACAAAGTATACTTTGGTTATTTATTACAGGTGGAAGGGAGCTTTTCCCCAGCCCTTTGTAATTTCGTTCCCCCCACAGGGCAGCCGAGCAGTCAAAATGGCGGCGCAGGCGCCTGAGGGGAGCCGGGCCCAGGGGAGCACGGACACGAGCCAGCTGGGACAGCTTACCTTCTAAGGGGCTTGTTTGTCACAGGACTCCATTGCTGTGGGCTGGGAGACGCTGCCTGTGCATCCCTCACCATCGTGTCTGCGTCCCGCCAGCCGTGCAGCCCGCCCTGTGGGGGCAGCCGCCATCTTGCCGTTGTCTGGGGGGGCCGGCGGGTGTGGCCTGTAGGCGCGGCCGCCATTTTGTGGCCTGAGGGCTCGGCCGCCATTTTGTGGCCTGGTGGCGAAGGCCTCTCGGTGTGTAAAACAGGTTCTGTTTTTGAACACTTTTGTCATTAATATCGTGGTTGTTATTGTGCATTTCTTATTCCAGTGCTCTGTGCTTTCAGTAAGTTATTATCTCAACCCATAGTCTCTGCTTTTGTCCTTTCCTTACCAGAGGGGTAGCAGAGCAGCACCAGGGGTAGCAGAGCAGCTTATTTTGAATTTAAATTCCTGCTGGTGTTAAACCACCACACATGCACACACACAAACTTCTGACTGTGTCCCTTTTTGGTACTGCCGTCTGTGTATTCTTTGTCTTCAGACAAACTGGCTTGATTGGTTTTTTTGGTGTATCATAATCCTAACCTGTCTGCTCTCATGCTGCTTTTTTCTGCCTGCTGCTGAGGATCATGACTATGCCTAAAGGCAGGCATGTCCTCTGTATTGAAGCAGAAGTGTAGCTGATCAAGTTATTCCTTGCCTCATCCTTTATTTCCACTGTTTATTATTGAATTGACTGTCTTCCAGGCCTTATTTCTCCTTCAGCTCCCTGAGCTGTGCCAATAGCCCACACTGCCTTCAGTCAAAATTCAGGCTAAACTTGCTGATTTTGTACTGAAGCAGGCTATAAACACTCATACAACCTCATACAAAGAGAGGCAGAGCCCCATGACAGATAGCCAGTAGGCAGAAAAATCTTAATCCACTATGAGCTATATCCAATGGGATGGTATGTCTGTATCAATATATATATTATAGATAGTCATAGAGACTAAGAACTACAAACTATTTTAAAGGGAAGAAAAACTCCAATCTATCTCTAAAATCACAAACTGTGTGGCTTCCTTTAGGACACACAGGGAATCTGTGATGGAACAGGAAATTGAATTAAGATTCACAGGTAGTGAGTCTAAATTGCATTTTTTTTCAAAGTTGGAAGTCAAGTTAGAAAAACAATTTGCAACTAAGCAATGCAAAGCAGTGGAACAGGAAAGAAAAGTTTTAGTTTAAAGTATAGCAACTTCTGTGAATTGCAGGTGTTACAGATTAACACTTTAATGGGAGCCACATGCATTGCATCCTTGATGTCTGACTCCAAACTTAGGTTAAGAGATAAAATTGTTTTGACATCTAAGGAGGACATGATGTTCTTTCTGAATATAGATCAAGCTGTCTGTGACATGTAAATGAAACTCTTCTGAGCATTTTTTTTTTTTAAGAAATGTGATCAAAAAGGAAAGGTAGAGAATTTTTCATGCTTCTATGCTATCCTGGGAGTCCAGTTCTAATTACGGAGTCTCTTTGGACAATGGCAATGTTTTAATCTTGTTTTGCTGAAACACTTAAGCATGTACTTAGGTATGGTTGTTTTTAGAACTGCATATAAGTAATACTTAGATCACAATGCTTTTCCCTGGTACAGACTGTAGTTTCCATTCATTGATTCTGCCAGCCCTGTCTGGTCTAGTTTTCAGAAGATGTTTACATATATATTCATATACCTTACCATTAGTGTACACTGTTTTTCCCCTAGTCTGCTTAAATATGTGCCACAGACCTCCTGTATGTCTAATGAAATATTTCTAAACTGGCTTCACACTGCTTTTATGAATTTCAATTTTTCTATTTTTCTTTTCAGTCTGTTGTTTCATCTAAGGAAAAATCATTCTGCACTCTGAAGTTTTGTGTTGGAGACAGCCATCCTAAACTCTATGAGGAAGCAGAAGATGACATGGCATGCAAATGCACCCAGACTCCACTTCCTTTCAACAAACAGGACATTCACATGAAGCAGAGTGCAAGAAGCAGCAACATGGGAAGCTTTGTTTTGAAGAGGTTTTGTAACTTTTCCACTCGTAGTTTTTGTGGCACCATCCTTGGGCATGTGGTCTTGATTCAGAATGCCATGCATAAAGAGAGGCACCTGGGTTTGTGCTACTTCATGGAGGAGAGGATGGAACATGGACACATTCCAGAACCTGGTGAGACAGAGATGCTTGATTCAATCTGTGTCCTACTTCTGTGAGTCTTGATGCTGTGGTTTTTCTATGAGTAGCTGGCATCTAATTCCAGGAGCATTGTGTTTTCTGTGGCTTTCTTTTCTTTTTCCTTTCTGTCCCACTTACAAGGGAGCTACAATAGCTCCAACAGGATGTTCCAGATGTTCTGAAAAAGAAATGCAAAGGGATATACAGCATCCAACATTTAACAAATTTTCATTTTGCCTTCTAACTTCTGTTTAAAGAAGCAGCAAAGCCTTAAAACAAGACTGCCATGCTCATTATTTGTTGCCTTCCCTCAGGCACATGCATTGTGGGTGGGAAAAATTACATCACATAGTCTGATTCTGGCTATTTTCTTTCTTTCCCTTAGCTTGCCTCCATCCTTTTTCAGGGTTTTATCAGACTGAGGTGATAAATCAGGTAGAATGATCCTGCTATCAGCTTTACTCTGGAAATCTAAATTGGGTGACAAGGAGAGAGATAGAAAGAGTTTGTGGAGAAAGCACTGGTGATCATGGAGATTTCAATAATAGATTCCTTATTCTGTGTGTGAAAAGTGTCTTCCAGAATTGATATAATGTGCTATTGTGCACCCTTCAGTCCCTTGCCAGCACATGGAAGCCATGTCACCATGGCATAAAATTTCCATTCAAAGCATTTAAAAATCCTGGCAAAAGAAGAGATTATGATTTACCCTGTCTTCTCTTTGTTCCTTTGACAGCCTGCTAAGTGCATAGCTGTGCTCATGGCATTCAGGGCAGTCTGAACCACTCATGCTAAATCAGTAGATGATACCTTCTCCAGGTAACAAGTGACAGGATGAGAAAATGGCCTCATGTTGCTCCAGGGGAGGTTTAATTGGATATTAGGAAAAATTCCTGCACCGAAAGGTTGGTCAGGTACTGAAACAGAATGCTCAGAGATGTGATGGCATCACCATTTCTTGGAAATGTTCAACAAGTGCCTAGCTGTGGCAGCTGGGGATATGGTTTAGTGGTGAAGATAGCAGTGTTAGATAGAGGGTTGGACTGGATGATCTTGGAGGTCTTTTCCAACCTTAACACTTCTATGATTCTGTGACATAGTGTGGAACAAAAGAGGTGAAGGCTTTAGTGTATCCATGAAATGAAGAGCTCTGCTGTTGTTAGCAGCAACTTTGTAACAGGCAAGATCCTCCTAAGGTAAGGAATATTTGTCACCAGGCAGAGATACACATGCATCTGGGATCAGAAGATGTTTAATTACTGTTGGCAGGTTTAAACCCTTTCTTTGGACTTTCAAAACAGGAGAAGGTTTGTATCCTATGTTCTTCTCTTCAGATGAAGAGGGCATGGACTGTCTAAGATACCTGTGATTTATTTAACATTCTGCTGCTGTTAGGCATACCCTCTTACTTTCTGCATCTGCAAATAGGCGAGTCTGGAAGGTGAACACCATTATATAAATGACCAAGGATAACTCTTTGTTGCACTTACAGGACACAAGATTCTGCAAGGAAACAGCTGTGTAAAGTCAGCAGATATCACCAGTCCTAAATCTGCTTTGAATATCTTGCAGCTGAATTCTGTGACCAAAATAAGGTGAGCTTTCCTTTTATTTGACTTTCTGGCATTTAGATTCCATGAGCATAATTTTTTTTTTCTTCTCTTGCTTGAAAGCTAGCTAAGACGACAAGAAAACAGAGTGTGAGGCTAATAATATCTGGAAACTGGTCAGTGCAATATTCAGCCTTAGTGTTCCTCTGCTGACTGGGGACAAGATAGCTTTTATGTATAAAAAAACCAAACCAGAACCAAAACCAAACCCAACAAAAATCCCCAAACCAAAAAACCAACAGCAAAACCCAGATTATAGGAGAATTGTGTCTGACAGGAGAATAAGAAGCAAGGATTCTCAGGATAGCCATCATCTCTTAAGAATTTTATTCTTGCTCCTGCTTAGCTCAAGCCAAATCAATGTAAGGGTTTTGTCCCAATTCCAATTAGTCCATCATAGGTCAGTATATGTGGAAAGTCCTAAAAAGATCTGTGCGGTTATTTCAGGAGACTGAGCAGCCCAATTTCTGTTCAGTTAAACGTCAGCTGAGCATACCTGGCACTTTGCAAGAATTGCTTCCCTGAAAAAGACGAAGGCTGACTCTGACAGAGAAGTAGAGGGTGAGAATGGAGAGATGCAAGCAGCTGAACATCTTAGATGTTCCTGAGCATCATTAAAAATAAGGATGACCAAGGAATGTAAATGTAAAAGACACCTAGGTCAAAAGTTCAGGTGTGATTTTGGCGCAGCTTCTCTAGCTACCTTAGTTGGATATAGTCTGAAACAGAAGATTTTAAAAAGTATTTACAATCTCCCAAAGGTATTTGGACATCTGTTCATTTGGATGTTTCAGTTTTGCACTGAGGGGATAAGGGCAGAATAATTCCTGCTTGAACTTTACTCACTGGAAAAGTAAAATCATTGCTTTTGCCAATGAGAAAGAATAACTTTGAACAAGTTCTGGCCAAGTTCATACCAAAGGTGCTGAACTCTTCTCTTTGAAGAGATATCATGTAGCAGAGATCATTTTGTACTGCATGCTGATATTTCCTCCAAATTAACTTAAACCGGCATTCTGCCTCAAAAGCTGAAAAATATTAAAACTGACACTCTGCTTGTTTGTTCTTCATTCAGAATGTCTACTGCTACCCCTTTTGTGACTTTTCTGTTGCTGCTGGGTTTCCCCTTAGATTGCTTAGATGTCCTTTCCCACTATTCTCAAAATCTCTGCTGGCCCCCAAATGACTCCTGTGACTCATGGGCCTCTTTCATCAGGAGGCAAACTAATGGTCTCCTTCAACACATGCTGGATGTGTTCTGCACAGCTCCAGGGTTTCTGCTGCTGCTAATGAGATTTTTCTGGAGGGTTGGGAAAGATCATTAAGGAGTGGTTTCTTAAAGCCCAATATTAGTTTTTCAGTGTTTGACTAGGGGTGCCTCCTCGCTACTCAATGCTAATAACAGTAGAATGACTGCTTTGGTAGCAGGGTGGTCAAGAATCAGCTCACTGGTGTCAACACACAGGTCCCCCTGTTAGACTGGGTGTTTTTGAACTTTTGGAGTGATGAAAAAAGGAGCAGTGTTTGCAGGCTTATGGCAAGGTAAGTTTTGGAGCTGAGTGCTAAGTGAAAGTCTTGTCACAATGTTAATGGTAAAACCTGGATGTGCATAGAGGGAACTCCTACCTCAGTTAGGTATCCAGTCCAGTGAAGAAAACAGAGTGAATTACCAGAAATACTTAATTTGAGAGCAATCCCTGTCCTTGAAGACGAACAGGATGGTACTAGGTGGTGGTGGGTTAAGGTAAATAAAAACTATCCTTGGGAGGCAGCCCTGTCAGCTGTGGATTGTGGGCTTGGTTAGAGAATGGGAATCATGGGGAAGAGAACATTGGATAGGAACTGTGGATAGTGCTACAAGAGCTATGGGGCAGGCAACACATAAGAATTTGGGAAAGAGAAAGGGAAAGCTCCCTAAGATGTTATTCATTAGTACTATCACAAAGGATTCAAGAAGACTTTGAATAAATACTTGACCAAAGGAGAAGTGCAGGGAGACAGAAAAATGCATAATTTTTTTTAAAAAATGCAACACTCTTCAGTTGCTCTAGACAACATCCTTTACTCTCAGTCCAGAGCTGACAAAGGCCTTAGGTTTCCCTATTTGCTACTTGGGAAGACAGTATAACAACCCTTAATTCAGGGAACATGGAAAGCTGAGATAAAAAGTTTAAACACCACTGAGGTAGCTGAAAAATTGAAGAAAGCAGAGAGGCTGAAAGGCATCACTGATGAGGCATGCTTCATAGATTTTGCAAAAATGGGGGAAAAGATCACCCTGATGGGAACACTGTGCCTTTAAAATGACCTTGGCAGGAAAAATAATGCATTTGAGTTTAAGAGGAAGCTTAGGTTTGGACATGCTGATCTATTAAGCTTCAAAATCAGGTACTCAGGTCACAGAGCTTTCCTGGAACCTCAGCAGAACTGTCCAAAGGCTTAGTGCCAAAGGGTTTCTGAACACCACATCTGAAACAAAGCAAAGAAGTGTCCTTCTTTGTGAAGTGCAGCATGTAAAACCAACTGCAGAGCTAAAACACTGAGATGGTACATGAAAGCCACAAGAAGTTTGAATTCCGCTCTGCTTTCCATGAAGTGGTGGGTGTATTTTCAACATTTTATCTGTTATCAAAACTTATTGCTTCTAAAATTTTAGTTGAAGGGATGGCTAATTACTAAACTGTAACAAAGATGTATATTTTCTCATATTGAAAATAAAATGGATAGCTGTAGGTTTCACTTAAAAATACAATAAACAGGTGAAAGATTTCAAGAGGATCCAGGGTCAGAGAGCTCTTTTTAAACTTTCTGGGAAATAATGATGTTCCTGATAAGATACCAGATCATAATTATCTAATAAGAGAGCTAAATGTATAAACAATCATACTGGCAATAGCAGGAGGGCAGAATAGTTACACATGGGGATGTCTTTAGGGAACAGAGAAGCTCTGAGTGTAGATTAGAGTTGAAGGATCCCAAATGTCCCATCATTATTGGTCCTGAGACTGTTTTCTCTCCTCCTGTAAAGCCAAAGAGTCCTGGAAGGGTTTTAAACTCAGGTGAGCAGAACTGCTAACAGAAAGGCTATATTCACATTAGCCAAGGGAGGAGTAAGTCTCTTCTTTGGGATTTATGTCTGCACAAAAAACAAATTTTAATTAAAATGGAAACACTCCCCATCAGTTAGAGATGTTTTTTCTTGCTGACAATATTTTCTTGTCTGCTTGCTGTGTCCACTCTGTTTCTGGCCTAAATTTCTCAGGACACTTACATTTGCCTACATTTAATTCTTGCCTTAGGGTATGGTTTTGGCAAACTGTCAGTTGGCATGTGTTGGGAAGTCAGGGCATTTCCCTGGGAAACATACTCTCCAGTAAAATCTGTTCCACACTGATAACATTTAGATCTGACAAAAAAACAACAGAAAAGTATGGCCAAGGGCTTTTGGCAACTTCAGAGAGAGCCAGAGTTCCTGCCTACAGCTGCTCAAAAAAGCCTAAATTAACTAGAAAAGAGGGAGCCTTTTTGGGAGCCATTAGCCTTGGAGGAAAGCTAAAGCAGCAAGATATGCACAGGTAGTTTGAAATCATCACCTGCAAGGACAGAAAAGGTAGAAAGTGAAGCAGTTGCCACAGGGAAAACTCATCTTTACCCTGGCTACATTAATCAGCAATTTGAGAGTGCTGCTGTATGTGCACACAGAGTAGGGATGCAAATGGAAGGGGCAGAGAGGGGACTGGAGAAGCTGAGTTGTTTGGAGACTCTTTCCATGCCTCCACAGGTGAGCAAAGCTGAGTCTGCCTTTAGCAAGTCTGGGAGTGGCAGATCAAAGGTGGTCTGGTTACCCATAAAACTTTCTGGATTAGTTTCTAAAGGAAAATTGCACCCTTCACATTTCTCTCCTTTCTGGATACTAACAATGTATTTTTCTTCAAGACTATCAACAACAGTTTAAATGACGTTAAAATATTTCAGGTGAGTGTTCCTCTGGTAATTTAGCTGAAATCAGCCAGAGTTCAAAAATTAGGAATGTTAGACTCATGGAGAAAGTAAACAAGTTGACAGGCCAAGTGCAATTGCACAAATACAGTGGTCATCACTTCAGAAAGCAGCCTAAAAGCTGTTCCTTGGCATATGAAAGGCAGACAGTGATCATCACCACAGCTGCTCAGGATGAAATCCTGGAAACGGTGAGAGTTGTAAGTATTTGAGTAAGAAGGCTATGACAAGACATAGCCTGTTGCTTTCAGCAGTGTAGAACACAGCTTGCAGAGGTGAGCTTCCTAAGGTCATATAGAAAAACAGCAAGATCTCAAGAACTTATTGTTTGCCAGTATAAAATTCAAGAAAGGGGCTAAAGACAGCTTCATTCAAGGTCTCAAAATCAGTGATACTGAAGAAACATAACTGATGGTTTCTGTCTTCATCTCAGAAACAGCCTTTCTTTACTCACTGCCCTTTTATCACCAGCTAAACTGTTTTTCTCTGCTCCCTGTGTTTAGATATTGCAAATATTTAAGAATTTGATGGGGCTCTGTGAATAGGGAGCTCAACTGAATATATTATGTACAATCTATTTTTCTCAGGTTAGAATATTTAATATCAATCTCTTAAGATGAGGGAAAGACTGTGCACAGTTCCAGTCCAAACTATCTACCACTTGAATAGTTAACCACATATTTTAGGCCAAAGGTGGTTAATGGGTAAAACTTGCTGGAAATGAAATTTAGCACATGGCTAAATGGCAGTTGGAGTAAGATTTGCATGCCTAAAAAAGCAGGACTTTGTGCTGATGATGAACACACAAATTCTGTAGAACTCCTCAACGAAATCAATATCCACTCATCCTGTATCTTTATGATAATTGATTTGGAGAAAATAAGACCTTCCTTCACAATACACATACCTCTTCCCTAAAGATACAGGTAGTTCAAAAATAAGAAAAATAAAAATTGTTAAGAATAAGAAAAATTCTGGGGTTTTGAGGCTTTTTGGTTTTGCTAGATTCAGCTTAATCATTCTGCAGTAAGTGGAAGCTCATTGGATTATTTCTGAATACAATTTAGAACTTGTAGTAAAAAAGGGGTTTTTTTTGTTAGAATATTAATGAAAACTCCATGCAATTTGAGAGGCTGAAAAGTTCAAGCTGGTAAAGTCATTATTCTGGGGAGAAGAAAATGAATAATGTGAAACAAATCTGAATATCTCTTCCAGGCAGAAGTTGATCCCTAAAGTTCTGTGACCGTTGCCCAGAAGCAGCACTCAGTTCCCTGTGATTCCTTTTCCTAAGGCTTTGGACTGTAGTGTGGGGAGTGGATGCTGATTTTGAGGGCAGCTAAATTACTTCTAAACTGCATCAGGAGGCCTTGCTTTTGATTAAAGCATTTTAGCATTTCAGGGAAGTGGTCTTCCCCACTGCCTGTGGATGGGGCTCACTGCTTAGGCAGCCCCAGGCTGCCACATCTCTCAGTGCTTTTCCAGACTATTGCTTCTCTCCAGGGAGCCAGCTGAGGCTTGGTAATGTTTTTTTCCCTCAAAAAACACATGGGTGAGCCCCTTGGGCCCAGTAGGAGCCAAATGCCCAAGTCTGTTTGGAGTATTCAGTATACACATGTACAGCCAGAGACTGTTGGCTTTCCAATGAAATACAACCAAAGCAAAGGGAAAGCAGAACAAGCTGGCTAAGAGGCATCATCCCATTACTCTAGACTCCAAGGGACCTTCCAAAATCAAGTGTGTATTGCAAACGTGTAGGCACAGAGCATGTGAATTCGTGTTATGCAGACACAGAAATACGTCAGCTGCAACAACGATCTTCTAAGTCTCTGTAACTGCTAGGAAACTGTCTGGATGACAAAGCCCCTCCCATGTGTCTGAGTTTTGCCCAGGGGACCACAGACTGACTAATGAACTCCTCAGCAAGGCTGGCAGGGCCTTCGAATTACAGCAGAGTGAGAGTTCCCATCCAGAATGCTGTAATGAGAGTGTTTTGTGCTGGTTGGATAATACCTGCATGGATCACTCCTTTTATTTCCATGCCCTTTGCAGCCTTTCATGTTGATCAAAAATCTTGTATCTCCAAAACTGCCCACCAGACAGGCCCTATTAGCTTTTTTCTCTTGCAAAGTCTCTTTATGGATGAAGACACTTCAGGCTGCATTGGGGGTTCAGTGCAGATCTTTCACCTTGCAAATTGCTTTAGCTGATGTCAGTTGATGCATTTCAAATCAAGTGTCATGTTCTCAATATTGTCTGTAAGCTTTACACCACACTTCCCTCCCATGCCCAGGGTAGGCCCATGAATCCTGGTCTCCAGTATTCTCCTGATGCCTAGCAAATTATCATTTATTTCACTACTCATGAGACAAATCTCTATTTAGCAGCTGTTTCCTGGTGAAAGCAACTGTTTTGTCAGCAATTCAATGGCAGAAGCCCCTTCTTGGGACAAAAGTCCTCGACTTAAACATTTTGAAATACCTATTCTGAAGACAGTGGAAATTCTATTGTCTATAACTCACATGACCTATTTTCCTATGAGAGGGAAAAGCAAAGCAAAATTAATTTATTAAGTACAGATTATGAGGAAAAGTAGACTTTGTAAGGAGCACTGCAGCTGGCAGGTATGTAGTCATTGTTGTTCAGTACAGGCACCCTATGTTTTCAACATTGCTGTCCTGTTCAAAGGTCCAGTGGTATCTTAGTCATAGGCACCAGTGGGCAGCCACAAGCACAGGAAGGCAGGTAGCACAGCAAAACTTGCCTCTGTTTGAAGCTAGAAGGAAACCAAATCCCTGCTATTTATTCTGTCTTCATTATGGGGCTGAATCACAAAGCTCTACCCCTGTTGCTGCCTGAAATCAGTGTGTCACCAGGGGATGTCCTGTTTCTCATGACAACCGTCATCTTGCCCAGCACACTTTAAATTGAACCAGGGAATCAATGCCCCTAAACCCACAAGTTATCACAGCTTGTGTTGGCACATCAGCACCAAGCAGGTCCATGTCCTGAGAGGAGCTGCGTGCTCTATAATCCCCCTCTGAGCCAGGGCTGCAGAATATACAAGGAAATGTTTTATTTCACACAGTGGCAGGGAAACTGGGAAAATTGCTGGGAAAAGGTCAGCTCTGAAAGTTACTTTCAGACTCAGGCTCGCAAATGTTGAGGAAACTGCACGGTCTAAGACACTGAAGTTCCATTTGTACTTTTAAAGGTACTGGCTCTGTGGGAGGCATGAGTTCATTCAGCTGGTCACTGCCCAGGCTGCAGCATGTTTGAACTCCTGTCTGAAATGTCTTGCTGACACCTGGCTAGAGGGACTGCACTGGGAAACGGCAGGCCTATCTAAAATAGGAAAAAAAAGGCAGCTGCTGTGGGAGAAATTATGGCTAAAAATAGAGTGCTTTCCCCCTCATTACAAAATACAGGTAAAAATAAAAATCAGCACTTCCAGTCCTTCTGCATCTCTGAATGGCAGCCAGGTATGAATTCATGGCACTTGTCTCGCTGTTAAAAAATGCAAAACAAAGGTGACTTCCACACTTATTTTTAGTTCAGTTTGTTAAATTCCATAGCTCATAATAGGGTTAAATTTGGTCCTAGAAGCTAGTTTGTCCTGGAAGTCTGCTGTAACTAATAACCCATTTATGTTCACATTATTTGTTTTAAAATGTATGTGGAATTAGTGAGTTTTCATTGTGAAGCTTTTTCCAATGAAAAGTAATTTTTCACCCAAACAAGGATTTTCCTTTTTGAATAAATTTCTTCATAATAATAATGCAATTTTAATTATTTTTCAAAAGGAAAAAATGGATGTAACCTTCTGGCAATAAAATATCTATTTCTTTGTAAATTTATTTGGTCTTATTCAATTTTGAAAATTGAATGCATCTCTTTTTCCTGTTGAAATCTCCAATAATGGTGCTTCGGGTTTTGTTGTATTTTTGTTGTTTGGCTTATTTTTTCATTTCTAAGACATGCCTTTGAAAAAATTTTAGAAGTCCCAGTAAGTGGGTATTATTCCTTCTATGCTTTCAACAGAATACAGTTGCTGGCTTTCCTGTTTCATTAATTCCCCATACAAATATACATTGTACACAATTTAGGTTCCTAAAAGACACAGGGATTAGAAACCTATTTAGCCTGACTAAATCCTTTGGAAATTTCAAATGGAAAATATTATCACAGTTTGAGTGTTAAATCTACCAAAATTTTGTGTAACCAGTTAATTATTTGCTTGAGAGGATCCCTAAATCTTGTGAAAGCAGGGAGCTTTGGCAATGATGCAATCCCCAAACCAGAAAGGCAAGCACACTGTTGTTGTCATGCAGAGTGGAGGAAAATGCAAAGCAGCTGAGGAATTTTGAAGGATTTTTGTTAGAAAGGCTTTGCTGAGAGGACAGGTACACCCGTGTAATTAAAAGGAACAGCTTGAGAAGAGGGAATTAAGGAAAACTCCAGGGAACTGATCAAGTAGAAACCCTTGGTATAAAAAATATAGAAGAGGCAAAAATAAAAAAAAATAAGAGGCAAAAAACGCCTCCAGAAAAAGTGAAAGGGAAGAGGGAGGGAGTTTGTTGTGAGCTGGTGTACAAGAGAATGGCAGGAGCAGGTGAGCAGAGAAGCTCTGACTGCTCCCTTCCTCCTGCCTCTGAAATAGCAGGACTGTGCTGCATCCCACTGTAGTTACAGCAGTGTGCCCAAAGACCCTCAGCATCCAGATATTTCATTGCCTGACAGCAAGAGCCTGCAGAGCTCTGATAGTTTGGACTGGCTGCTGAGGCCAGGAAGTCATGTTATTTTGTGATGGGAGCATCAAACCACAGTGTTAACTTTGCAGGAGGAAGTAGGAAAGGGTAGATCCTTTTTCATAAAAATAAATCTGTGCTGCCAAGTTGTAAATAGGATGGATAAATTTTCTGCTCATCTGACTTTGTAAGATGCTCTCTATAAGTCCTCAGTCAGCAAAAAAATGTATCTAAAATGTGATAGCAAGGAATCCCAGAGAGTTCAGGCTTGAAAAGCACCACTCTAAAGTCTTTAAAGGTGTTAAATTTTCTTGGCACTCTTAGAGTTTCAGATGATCTTATAGATTTAGCTTTCTTTTCAAGTGACTCTTTTCTTCTATCGGAAATGCAACCCTAATAGTAGCTAATTTTAATGTATCATGGCTACCTTGATTTGTCTGGCAGCAAGGTGGGGGTCAAGCAGACTTTAAAAGAAGAGTCTTTTTTGGTCAGACATTAAAGGGCATGGGTGTGGAAGCCAAAAGACTGAAGAAAAAAGAGCAGATGGATAAAGATCAGTTAGAATAAGAGGTGTGAAGATATCACAGCTATTTACCTATCTGTCACAGCACACCTCCCAGTCACCTCTGCAGGACCACATGATGTCTAAAATAATGTGAAGCAAAAGTAATTATCCTGTCTCAGTGGCTCCATCTTTTCATAGAAGTCAGTTAGTCTGAGGCATTTTCTGTTCAAAATTAAATTAGAAGCAGGCTTTTCAAAACAGCTGAACTACTGAATGTCTCAGTATGATGCTTCCACACACAGGCATGTGTTTTTGGCATGCAGCTGGCATTTTCCCAGCTTTCCTGAGACAAATGGCCTACTTCTGGGTACCTTTTCCCTTCAAAATCCCACCTCGAGACACTGTAGTGTTTTGAATTTCCAATTAGTTTTTTTTTCAGGTAGGTCTCTGAATTTGTAATACAACCAGGTATTCCAGAAACAAAAAAAAAAATATTACATGCTGAAGGGAATGATGGATTGAGCCAGCATGGTTTTGAAATTGGGGAATATCTTAATGTAGTACAACAAACTTCGATAGGGGGAAGATCCTTATTACATTTCTTTCATCAGAATGCAATAAAGGACTAGCAGGAGACAAAAGTAAAAGGAAGAGTAGGGGAAAGTAATACATGGGTGTCTTCTCTGTATGTGCTTTTCAGCTCTATGCATTGTGCTCTATGTATCTGTGTCTATTTAACTATCAAAAACAGCAGGCTCAGAAATATGGACTGACAGAAATACATACTCTGCAACTCCTTTTCTTCTCTCTCAGTTCTGGGATGATGGAAGGATTTCAGGTGTGTGAAGGCCTCCTTGAAAAAAACAAAACAAAGTACCAGGGTATTGCTTTGGAAATGGAAATGCACCCAGCAGTAGGTAGAAACCCAGATTCCTTTGCTCTGAGGTTTCCCTCACAGGAAAACAGAGTTCTGCATTCAGGATGTCCTTGTGTGCAAGCATGGCAAGAGTCTGATGTATTTCAAGCTTATAATTTTGCTTTTCAAATGTTTGTTTTTTCATGTCAATATGTTTTTCCCCTCTCCGCTGGGCAGCTGATGGTTCTTATGATGGGTCGTCAGTATTCCTGGGAACAGATTCACAGGGCTAGAATAAAAATGGGATGTAGATTTTCTCTTTCCCTGCCAGTGCTGCCTGATTAAATAAGTGTGCTTCTGATGGTGAGACAAAAGAGGTATCGTACTGCCGTGCAGCCAAAACCTCCACACTGGGGCTGCATCTGGCCCAGTTTATGAATTGCTCTTATTTTAAAGAAAATCCTTTCTTAGCCCATTATTTTTCAGATGCATCACTGTAGATGCAACAAGATAGATTATGTCTGGATTTTTGCAGTAGGATTTCCTCTCTGCTCCTTTGCTGAGGCAGAGTAAAAGTGCTCTTCCCTTTTTTAAATAAAAGCACAGTGCGTGACAATTTTCCATATTTCCAAAATATTTGTGAAAGTTTAGCAGAAAATTGTGGAAGGCCACTATATATTCCTTTTTTTTTTTTAACCTACTGGGGCTGAACAAGAAGGGCAGTGAGAAGACAGGAAACAGAGGACAGTTGCTCTTTCCTTACAATCTAGAAGTCACCGCTGATGGAGGTAATTACTGGGAGAGTCTTCCTGCCTTCTTCACAAGTAGAGGTAGCAAAATCAGGCATCATTTCTTGAGGGGATGCTAGCAAGGAATAAGAACTGACATTTGGATTGAGGTCTCTTTAAATGGCAGCTTGTCATTACATTGATGTGCATTGTTAAAAATTTTGTAATGCCTCCAGAGGCTGCAGGCATTTGACGTATTTGTAGTAATGAGTGAGCCTTCCAAAGTGGATTATACAAAGTACAATATTTCAGGCTAATTTCAAACACTCTGTTTACTTTGGAAGCCCTTTAAATCCACTCTAAAATGGTTAAATTAGAACTGTCTGCTGAAGCATTTTAGGCTTTCTGAAACAGAATGAGAAATTGCTTTTACAAAAAGTCAGCAAAAATGTTTTGCCCTGCACAAAGTAGAAATACTTACTTCAGGAACAGGAAATAGAAACAATTTCATAGTTCAGACAGCACATATGTAGATGCTCTTCTTCAGTACCTTCTTTCAGAAGAGATCACCCCAGGAATTCAGTACCACTTTCTAAGTGAAAGCTCTAGAAAAACAGATTATTTCATGTCATAGTGTTACACTGCTAACAGTAGCTGATAACTCAACCAGGGACTTAGTTGAAGGCACTGGGGCTGATGAACTTCCCTGGAAGCTCAGAAGAATTGTTTTTTTCAAATTCCAGGTTGTAGAACTCTTTCATTTCTTTTCTCCCTCCTTTACCATCAATAAAGGTTTGGTGAGTACCTCACTGAAAATGTTAGGAAATGAAAGCACTTAGGCTCAGGATTGGGCTGGCTGCATAGCAGCAGGGCACAGACCAGGGCAGCTAGTGCTGCATACCAGGAGCCAGGGGGCCAGGCAAAGGCTACATCCAGAAACCCCACCCATTGCCTCCTGGCTGCCAGGCAGGCTTTTGTTCGTGCTGACAGCCTGTCCCCTTCACGAGCATCAAATTAATTCCAGCACTAAAATAAATCTCAAATTGAGCCATGGCTGATAAAGAATCCACGGCATGTCCTTGTTACCTTCTACGTGTGTCTGTCTCCTGTCTCTGCTGGAAGGGCTCTTTAATCAGCTCTGCATGAGCAAACAGATGGGAAGCAAGCAAATCTAGCAGTCCTCTTTCCCTCTGGTACCTCAGCCACTCTAGACTGTGACACACAGAGGCTCCCAATGGTGGCATTTACATAACAATTTAATTTTAAAGAAAGAGGACATGTATTTTTCTGGCAGTTGTGTAATTAGTGTAGTTCTCCAGCAGACCCACCATCATTCCTTATGCTTTTTACTGAGAAAGTTAGAAATGGTAGACAGGTTTTAGCAGACAGTTGTTTTCTAAGGTGGAAGTCAAAGCCCTTGCTGGAGTGGGTAAAAACTCATCCAAAATATAACCTCAGCTTGATTCCCTGCCTTCAACCTTACATGTCCTTATATTTCCACACACAGAATTTGGATGTGAGCTATGGACAAACCCAGGGAGCAAAGATACAGATGGGAATGTGATCTGGGGGCTCTTATTTGTGGATTGGCTTACATATTGATCATACCTATGTGCAGTTCTGTTTTATGTTGCATTAGTTCTGTTTTCATCTCAAAGCTTTTTGACTTTATGGTATTGATCTCACAAATACAAATAATTCAGAATAATTGCAGAAGACTTGAGAGAGGAGAAGAAAAGGCCTTGCGTAATGTAAAATCTCTTCTAATTTTTCTATTCTTTATGCCATGACTTTTGAGGAATGCTGGACAGGGTGGGAAAGATCTCCATCTCAAGCTTTGAAAAGAGGCAAAAGGGCAATGAGAATAAAAGCAATAAGGCAGAAAAGGCATTTACTCTAATTCTGTAAAATTGCCAGAGCAACAAGAGCTACATCTTTGCTTAAGTCTGCAGTAGATTTACCTTCTCTAGAGTCATGCTGATGAGTCCTGACAAGCACCAACCCCCTTGGAGAGGAGTAAACATTTTGTATTTCAGAGGCTCGTGGCCATGGAAGACATGGTACACTGTTAGCTCCCTGTGCTCACCCCAGATTGATGGTGAAGTGCTTTGCTGGCCTGGAATGACCACAGCTGACAAAAAAAAAAAAAAAAAATTGTCCATCTGGGCCTGAGAAATCCTTTTGGGGCAGCTAGAGAGAAAACAGAGAAGTGTCTTTGTGTGTAAATGTTTTCATTGCACCTCAAACTGACAAAGCCCCATGAATTTAGCCAGGTCAGGGCCCAGACTACCCCAAACTCTCTTTGCCTATCTGATTCCTTTGGAAGAATTATAGGACAATGGATAAGATTTGGCTATAGGTGAGGCAGGTTACTTTCTGCTGTTCCTGCTTTGGTGCTTTTTTCTTCACCCTTCCATTTTTTTTAAATTGATTTTTATGTTGAGACTGTGTGCCTCTCTGTCTCTGTAATCTTCCACTTTGAATTCATTTGCAACGTGATAGATCGAGTTTGTGTTTCAGGAGGTGTCAGTGGGACCATGATAACACATCTCAAAGGGTAAAGTCTACATCTTAAGTGATTACCCCTATTCCTCCTTGGCTATATCCTCTGCTCCAAATTCAGCATAAGGGGGCACAGGGAGAAGGGGCTGGGCTTCAGGAGGGGGAAGGGAAAAGAGAAAGCACTGAAGAGTTTTAAAAGGATTTGTGTTGATTCCTTCAAGACCTCCTTATGTGATGTTTTTCTGTCAATAGGAGATTAGATTGAAGAGAGGATAGCCACTGTTAATCCTCTTCTATCTATTCCCACAATAGGTATTAATATAGGAAAAAAACACAAACAAAGTTGCAGAGGATATTTTTTTGTTCTTTTTTTCCTTTGACTGCATGTCAAGAAGAGCACTGCGAGTCAGAGTCTTTGATTTTGTTTTTCCCAGGAAGGCAGTAGTCAAGGGGGATTGTCACATGAATGCTGGACTGATTACTCAGGCTCCCTCTGCAGCTGCAGACCTCTCAGCCCAGAGCTGTAACCACAGCTAGTCACAAAAAGCATTTTTCCTTCCAGCAAGGTTGGTGGGAAAGGGCAGTGATGGAGCATCCGTGTTTCCTTTGAGTGAGACCATGTGATTCAAACTTTGTCATTACCATGAATCTTCTGGGTTTCTTATCACATTTTTTAGGAAGAAATTTCCTTGGCATTCACTCAGTATCAGCATGAATACTAAAGAGTATTTCCAGTCAGCCAGAGCCAGGTGTGCTGTAAGCCATTTCAGTTCCGGTTTGTCCCTCTGGCCCATTCTTTCACCTACCCCTTTATTAAGGCATATCTGGCTTATTTACATGCTAGAAAGAAAGGGAAGCACTAGTGATTAATAACTGTTTCCCTCCTCATGCACTGCTCAGACAATTCTAAGTAACTTTATGCCTTGTTTGAAATGACTTTAGAGAGCTCCTGTATTCTTGCTGTCTTATGCATCTCCCCCAGAGCAAGAATATATGTGCTAAAATAGGTCAACGTGCACACCTTTTCTTAGATAGCAGACTGGCAATGAATATGGGAGCAAATGAAGAGGACAATGAGCTGGGGAAAGAATCTTCATTCATCCATCTCCTATTTTTCTCCCTATTGATAGAAGGGAAAAAAAAAAAAAGAAAAAAAAGAGAAATTCATGAAAAATTAATGTAAGATACAAGCCTGATCTTTAAATAATCTCTGCCTAAATATGGACATGCTGATTCTTGGTGGCAAGTTCCTTATGTTCTGCCAGTATTGACCTTTGGGAAGACTGAGGTTATGATAATAGGCATTTCTATAGTAACTTTTATCATAAGGTACTGAAGTGATTCACCAGCACTAACCTTGGAATAACCCTCTGGATCAGTTAGTTATCAGTTCTCCTCTTTTACATGCAGAAAAGCAGTGTTGCAGAGCATTGAAGCAACTTTCCCAAAGTGGTTCATAGCCTGTGGCATAACTCAGGACCAAGGCAGAGGTCTCTAGACTCCAACACTGGTGCTTTGAGCACAGGGTGACACTCCTTAAGGCAGCCCCTTAACTGCCAGACAAAGTGGGACTTCATTCCTCATTTCCAGTCATCACTGTAGCAGCAGAGAACCTCTGCTTCCTTTCCTTTTGGTCAAGCCTTTTCCCTACAGAGAAGGATAATGGAGAAATAATCCATTTGCTGTTTCTGCCTGACATATCATCTAATGTGCACAGCTCAGACATCTAAAACACAGGTGAACAGAAGTAGAATCTGGTTTAATATATAATTGTCCAGTTTATTTTGGGACAGGAACTTTAAATAGCTTTCACAGGCACTACCTGTCATTTTCAAGCAGAAGATTGATAAGGCCTGGCATCAATTTTATCTATGGTTTTTGCTTCCCTCTTCTCTCCTCAAATATGTTTTTTATTCTTTATCCCAGTGTCCGATTTTGATGAGTCTCTGTCAGTCTCCAGACCAGACTGTCCAACATGGGATGTCAAGCAGCAGCAGAGCACAGAAACACCATTCTTCCCATGGAGCACGTGAAGAGTAGAGCAGCTCAGGGGTTGCTCCAGCCCACCAGTCCTAGCCCTGCTCTGCTCCTGCTCTCTTGTAGGGGCTGTGTGGTGTGAAGAAAACATGGACAGCCACATACTGAACTCTCCAGCTGCCCCTTTGCTTGTTTGCAACCTTGGATGGACTCACTGTTTAGCTCAAGCATGTAGAAAGAATCCCTCCCCATGCTATAAAAAACAGTGGGTTTATTGCTTTTTTTTCCCTGGTACATCTGTGTCAGCCACAATTGGGCAATTCTTCATTGTGAAAGTACCAGCCAAGCCTTGAAATCCAAGCCTTTCTTACTGTAGACAGTGTAGGCTTCCAGAGCCTGAGCAGCTAAGGCATGTTCTCCAGAAAAGGAGAAAACCATACAAAACACCAAATAATGTCCTGACTGAAAGAAAATGAGGGTCCAGTCTCCCACCTTCTTTGGCATTTTACTTTCACAAACATCATGGCACCCAAAACAGCCTTCCCAAATGTCCCAGAGCTCTTGGAAGATCAGCAGACTGCCCTTGCTGTAATTTTTTAGGGTTGTTCTAGCATGCATGCTCAATTCTCACTTCTTTCCTTTGCCCTGTTAGAGATTTTATCTCCTCCTTGTTTGATCAGGTATAGTTACCACTTTGCTCCACAGAGCTTAGATATATTTCCTTTCAGGTGCAGTGTTAGTGAACAATAAATTTGACTCCAGTCACTCATAACACTTTTAACCAGTTTAAGCTCTCTCTTCCCTAAATTCAGGGGCTACTCTAGGAAAAACTCTCTTCCATATTTACCCTCTCTCCCAAACCAAGGTCTCTTCCCCACTGATTGATTCACCATCACCTCTCACATGGCAGCTGCAGCTGAAAAGCTCCACCTGCCGCTATTACTCAGCAGTAATTGCACTGCACTTTTGTGCAGGCTTCAGCCATTCATCATCAGGATGACTCAATAAGGTAGTCCTGCATTGATGAAAGGCCTCAGAGCCACCATCTCTCTTGTACATGCAAGAGCCAGCTTCTGGAGAAACTCTGGTGTATATTTGGGGGGATGGAAGAATGCATTTTATGATGAGTAATTTACTTGCCAAAATTTCTTGTCTCCTGTCCTCCCTGTTCTCAGGCTGTGTGAGAACCAGTCCTCATGGTGGTATATTACTCCCTGAATATTTCCTATGAGCACGTGTAGCTGATCCTCTAGTAGTCCCCCAGAGAGCATTCAAAATCAAAGCTGTGTGACACTTGTGTCCAGTCTGCAAGCCAGGCCCTTGGTGCCTCCCAGGAGACCCAAATCCTTTGTGCCTGCTTATTCTGGCTGTGCATGCTGGGGGCCTTTGGCTGGGCTTGTGCTCTGGCCATGGCTACATGCCCACTCAGGCTTCCACCTGATGTGTTCCAGCTCCTGCCCAGCTGCAGCCCCATCCCTGGGCAGGGACACTGGGAAATCCCTCCCTTCACCTCCTCATTTGTGTGAAAGCAACCAAAGGACCAGATGTCACAGGTCACTGATTCCTCTCAGGGGCAAACAAGAGAGCAGGAGAGAGCTGCTGGTGAAATGTCCCAATTTTGTTTCTCCCCAAAGCCATTTGCCCTGCTGCCTCAGGACTGACTGCACAAGTGGTATGGAGGGACTCACAGGAACATTGACTTGTTTCAGCAGGGGTATTTCTCTGCCTGTGCTGGGCAAATATAACTCTGGGATGAAGGTCTCTAGAGAGCTCAAAATTCACTTTTCATAACCATTATGTAATATTCCCTTACAGCTGTCTGGCAGAACATTTCTGCTAACTAAATCAGCAGAACAGATCTGGAAAGCAAGCAGAGTGTATACCTGCAGGGTCATACAATATTTATTTACCACTTGCAGGGTTCTTTCATTTTGCTGTGGAATACCATTTATGCAGCTTTGGAAAGATGCAACAGCCGTGTCATGAGTCAAACCTAAGTCAAGAAAACCAGCACCACTCTTGGCACTATTGCAAACTCTGTCTGCAGCATCCCAGCAGCTCCTGCAGTACCTCTGGACACCCTGAGCCGGGCAGCAGAAGCGTTTCTGGGGAGTGTGAGCACCATGTTGGTGCATGAGGTGTGTCAGCTGTTATGCTGGAGCTGCTGAACAGGCTTTCCACCTTCACTTCTGTGGGTTTTCTTTGATTTCCCTTGTGCAGGTGGTGGAATGCCTTCCTATGTATTTTAGACATCTACACCTACATACACATATATCTAAGAGTCGCTGTATATATATGCATCTCTGTGTAGCACCATACTGGTGATCATTACCAGTATGAGAGGGGGAATTGCAAATCTGAAATACAGCCAGCATTCATGCTGGTTCCAGTGGGATTGCATCAAAGCTGGCTGAGAAGATAAACTGGCTTCTTTTCCCCCCAAGTATAAACACTTTGAAAATTCAGCCTATTTGACAATTGGTACACAATTAAAAGAAAAAAAAAAAGAGTAGCCAAATCTTTCAGTTTGAGAAAGTTTAAAGAATTTTTCTCCCTTTTCAAATTTAAAAATGTGGTTGAAAATGTGATAGATCTTACCTCCTTTGATTCAGAAACAGGGTTCTCTCTGAACTATTTCTGTTCCAAATTTTATGGCATACTTAGAAGGTAATTGGTCTAGAGTTTTAAAGGTGTTGCACATCAAATGTGCCTAAAGATGCAGACAAGTGTACATAGTTCTAAAAAATAAAACTAAATTTCATTATGCATTGTTAGGTACCAAAGTATCTTTACAAACCTGGCCTGTATTTCCTCTGTAGGTGGGTGTCACAAGTATTGGAGTAACCAATGATTCATTGTGTAGGTTATCATTGGCACACACAATTGCTTTATATTGCCTTCTTCAGAACTCCTTGGAGACCAGGTCCTGATTTCCAGAGAGGAAAAAACCTCATCTTCCAGTCCTCCTGTTTTACAATTTTATGCACTTTAATCGCAAAATCAAATAATTAAGAAGTGTAACATAAAATAAATATTAACCCAATTTATTTTAATTTACTTTGATATAAACAAAAACAATTAATCTAATTATCAGGATAATTATTCCATTCTTGATGAATCAATAACCTTATGAGCTTTAGCTAACACACTGCAGGACAGCAGTTAGCTGCTAGGCATAACCACAACATTACATTATCACCACCAGCTGGAACATTTTATTCCATTCTGAATGCCAGCTATAGCAAGGTGTCAGTCACTCCCAGATCAGAGGTGATAGTGGTGTTCATTTAGATAGTCTGTTCAAATTACAGAGGGTCAGACAGTAGGCAATGTCTCTGCTTTGCCAAGGGAGGCCACATAAAAACATCATGGTGTGTATCAAAATGACATAGCCTGTTATATCGAAAATTCAGATGCCAATGTACTGAGAAATGCTTTCAGGATTAATCACATAACGTTCCCAATCTAAAAATGTGTGCATGCAGGATTCTAAAAAGTGAGTGTGTTAAGTTAGGGATGCCTTAGATAAGCAGAATCTATTAGTTAGCTGCCATTAATAGGAAAATTCCTGTATTATCTGCAAACACACACATGTGCACACACTCGGGGAAAGCTACACGAGAACTATCCTTCCAAGAAAAGAATCACAGAAAGACAACCCCTCAAAGGTTTTTTGTTAAGCCAATTGAGTTTTTGTGACTTTCCTCTGCAACTTTCAGGAAGCTAACACATTGTTCAGAAAATTAGTCGTTTACTTGAACTACCTGTTTAACACTGATAACTTTTCTGTCTATTCATCCTGTGTATGGCAGCACATCTGCCCACTTTTTGTGGCTGCCTGGGAAGCTGGAGGGAGCATGGAGTTGTTTAAGTGTCAGGGTTGTGTGATGCCAGCAGCAGGCAGACCCAGTTTCAGTGGCTAGGAAACAGAAATACAGATTTTTGATTTTTCAGAAGGGATTATGCAGTTTATCCCACTTCTTCCTAACTTCTGCTCACCGGTTTCTTGGCAAATTCAAATGAGATGCTTCTGAATTCACTAGCATGGCTTGGTATGTCTTGCTTCTCCCTTTGAAAGGCACTCCCATATCATCACAGGGGAAACAAAAATCCATCTCATCAGACAGAGAATGTGTAGGGTTTTTAATATTTCAGATCATGGCTCAGTGGATAGATGCCACTTGTTCCATTCTGCAGGAGTTCTGGCTCAAAAATTACTTGGAAGTACAGAGTTAGCAAAACACTGGTGCTAAAGATAGTAATTCTGTCAACTCCACACAGCAGTTGCTAATCTGCAAGGACCCACAGAACTGCTTCTTGACAGCTTGTTTCCAGCCACATTTTGATCCGGTCAAATTTAAGAGCAAATATCACCATTTGTCACCAAAAACCACATGGGAGTTTCCCTGTACTAACTTTGATTTTTAATCAAAGTTCCCTAGGCACAGACCTGCTTTTTTCCTCTCAGTACAGCCTCCAGAACAGACAAGCCTGATCCCAGTAAGGTTGACTTAACTCTAATGTGTATAGAAAATTAATAATAATAATAATTAATAGCTCAGGTTCCATTGTAGAAGGGTAGTATTTTTTAACACAGGATGCAAACTCATGGGAAAAGTAGCTGTGTGAAGTGGGGAGTAGTGAAGTTTTATATGATGGTGACTTCTGGCAATTTCTAAGACATACCACTTGAATTTGAAGTCTTATCATTCTGAATGATGGTGGTTTTGGTTAATTTTATTGTTGCTGCTGTTGTTATATATCTCTATGTGCTTGGAAATGGCTAGAAAAGCAAGGTGGTGTTTACCACTCCAAAAGCAGGCCAGGGAGGGTTTCTGCCTG